>SJYC01100343.1:0-13891 GCA_006408675.1 Madoqua kirkii
TTCAATATAGTTCTGGAAGTTTTGGCCACAGCAATCAGAGCAGAAAAAGAAATAAAAGGAATCCAAATTGGAAAAGAAGAAGTAAAACTTTCACTGTTTGCAGATGACATGATCCTCTACATAGAAAATCCTAAAGACTCGACCAGAAAACTACTAGAGCTAATCAATGAATATAGTAAAGTGGCAGGATATAAAATAAACACTCAGAAATCCCTTGCATTCCTATACACTAATAATGAGAAAATAGAAAAAGAAATTAAGGAAACAATTCCGTTCACCATTGCAACGAAAAGAATAAAGTACCTCGGAGTATAACTACCTAAAGAAACTAAGGACCTATATATCGAAAACTATAAAACACTGATGAAAGAAATCAAAGAGGACACTAATAGATGGAGAAATATTTCATGTTCATGGATCAGAAGAGTCAATATAGTGAAAATGAGTACACTACCCAAAGCAATTTACAGATTCAATGCAATCCCCATCAAGCTACCAACAGTATTTTTCACAGAACTAGAACAAATAATCTTGAGATTTGTATGGAAATACAAAAAACCTCGAATAGCAAGGGCAATATTGAGAAAGAAGAATGGTACTGGAGGAATCACTGTTTAGCTTTATCTGTAGACTTCTTATAATGCAGAGTGAGCTTTGTTCCATCCATCACTCTTTTAAGAAATTATGATGACAGGCTACAGAATTGTGTATTTCTCATGGATATCTGGTGAGCCAGGTTGCTATTTCAGTCCTTGGAGGTGAGAAACAGAATCAGTGAGGCCAAACTAACTCATGTCAGTTACAAGGTGAGAGCGGGGTGTAAAACCTGAATTTGAATATTTCTTTTCTTTGAGCCAATTGCTTCTCTTTACAATCATGTATTTTTTTTGTTTTATATATTTACAAGAGAATGAAAAATATTTAATATAATGGAAAACATGACTAATAAACATATCTGCTGCTGCTCCTGCTAAGTCACTTCAGTCGTGTCTGACTCTGTGTGACACCAGAGATGGCAGCCTACCAGGCTCTTCTGTCCCTGGGATTCTCCAGGCAAGAACACTGGAGTGGGTTGCCATTTCCTTCTCCAATGTATGAGAGTGGAAAGTGAAAGTGAAGTTGCTCAGTCTTGTCTGACTTTGCGATCCCATGGACTGCAGCCCACCAGGCTCCTCCGCCCATGGGATTTTCCAAGCAAGAGTACTGGAGTGGGGTGCCATTGCCTTCTCTGAATAAACATATCACTTTATATTTAATGATAGTTATCACTTGCTAGTCCTTGCTGAATAAATATGCTAGTCCTTGCATGAATAAATATCTTCTACATGTGTATTTGACAGTCCAGCCTTTAGGTCCTACTCTCATTTTTAATTCCCAAATACTAATAGCCAGAGTTCTCACTCTACTATATTCCAGGAATAGCAGTCTGATTTTAGGTTCTCCTCCAAAGTTTCTATATATCTCAGAGAAAGCTTGCACGTGCATGCTCCGACTCTGTGCAACCCTACGGACTGTAGCCCACCAGGCACCTCTGTCCATGGGATTCTACATGCAAGAATACTGGAGTGGGTTGCCATGCCCTGCTCCATGGGATTTTCTTGACTCAGGGATCAAACCTGCATATCTTATGTCTCCTGCATTGGCAGGCAGGTTCTTTACCACTATCACACCTGGGAATCCCAAAGAAGGCTTCAGTTCAGTACAGTTCAGTTGCTCAGTCATGTCCAACTCTTTGACCCCATGAACAGCAGCATCCCAGGCCTCCCTGTCCATCACCAACTCCTGGAGTTCACTCAAACCCATGTCCATTGAGTCAGTGATGCAATCCAACCATCTCATCCTCTCTCGGCCCCTTCTCCTCCTGCCCTCAATCTTTCCCAGCATCAGGGTCTTTTCAAATGAGTCAACTCTTCTCATCAGGTGGCCAAGTATTGGAGTTGCAGCTTCAACATCAGCCCTACCAATGAACACCCAGAACCAATTTAGGATGGACTGGTTGGATCCCTTTGCAGTCCAAGGGACTCTCAAGAGTCTTCTCCAACACCACAGTTCAAAAGTGTTCCACAAATTCCATTCTGCTACAGAAATGGTCCAGTCCCAGTGATGTTTTGTATCAACAACTGGGTTGCTGGAGAAAAAAAAAAAATGTGTTCATACATATGTACATAAAGATAGCACTAAGTTGTGTTTGACTGTTGTGACCCCATGGACTGTAGCCCACCAGGCTCCTCTGTCCATAGGATTCTCCAGGCAAGAATACTGGAATGGGTTGCCATTTCCTTCTCCAGGGGAACTTCCTGACCCAGAAATTGAACTCAGGTCTCCCACATTGCAGGCAGATGCTTTGCCGACTGAGCTATGCAGGAAGCTTGTATGTACATAAGTTTATTGTTAATTTTACTGATATAAAGGATGTAACACAATTTACAATAACAATAAAATATGCAATATTGTTATAGTAAGTTCCATATAACAATTGGTTCTCAAGGAACGATTTCATTGATTTTTGCAGAACTGTTTTGCCTGAGATAACATATGCTTGCAATTTACAAATGTACTTCTAACATAAATGGTTGATATTTTGGGTTATATTAAGGAATATAGCAAAAGTGAAATAATGAAAACATAGGCTGAGCTTCAACATTTCATTTTTGGCAATGTTTGGAGCTATTCACAATGTAACGATACAGACATAACACAATTTAAAGGTTAATCTGGATTTTAAAATATTTTCTGTATCACTTTCTTCAGTCTGCAAGTCAACAAAACAATAAATCAAACCCTATTTTATAGAAGTTGCCAATTTCATGGTGTAAATGGAGCCACCATGGCTGATTTCAAGCTATTAACATGACATCATCAAATGTGAGTTGGAGAGAGCTGTGTGCAGTGTGAGCGTGCATGCTAAGTCACTTCAGTCATGACCGACTCTGTGCGACCCCATGGACTGTAGTCTGCCAGGCTCCTCTGTTCATGGGATTATATAGGAAAGAATACTGAGTGGGTTGCCATGCCCTCCTCCAAGGGACCTTCCCCACCCAAGGACTGAACCCTGCTCTCCTCCATCTCTGGCACTGGCAGGCGGGTTCTTCACCACTGGCGCCACCTGGGAAGCATTATCTATTATACAGTATTTCCACCATACAGATACTGGACGTGTAAGTAACTTCAGGAGAGCAGGTGGTAGTAAAATATAACAAAATAGGAAGTGATGAGTTTTGAGTATTTCTCAACTGTATTTATTTATTTATATCATTTTTTTGGGACGTACCACGAAACTTGCCAGATGCTAGTTCCTGACCAGGGATTGAACCCAGGTCCTTGACAGTGAAAGTGAGGAGTACTACCTACTGGACCACCAGGGAATTTCCTAACTTTATTTTTAGTAAAGTTTATTTAATTGTAAGAGTATATAGTGTAATTTAATTGTATTAAATTATAAGTTTATATGACAACATTTAACTGGATGATTATATCATGAATTATCAATAAGTCTGCTTTCAACAATGATCTCACAAGATTCCTGAGAATTTAGCAACTGGGTTTTTGGAGCCACTCTGAACTGGCTTCAGTGCATTATTCCCTAACCCATACTTCTACGCAGAGGTTAAGCTATAGCTCCTTTGAAAGACCCTCTCTACCACAGCTACCCAATGGAGGAGAGGAGATGGGAGGCTCAGGATATTATTAAAAAAGGAAACAAAATCTACAGAGATATATATGTCTCTACTTGTATTAAAGACCAGATCATTATTACACAGGGCAGTTAACCTCCACACATCTTCCCATTTCACAAAAGGATTTTTGCTTCACTCTGTGTAACTAAGTTCAGTTCAGTTTAGTTCAGTTGCTCAGTCATGTCCAACTCTTTGCCACCCCATGAATAGCAGCACGCCAGGCCTCACTGTCCATCACCAACTCCCAGAGTTCATTCAGACTCACATCCATTGAGTCAGTGATCCCACCCAGGCATCTCATCCTCTGTCATCCCCTTCTCCTCCTGCCCTCAATCCCTTCCAGCATGAGAGTCTTTTCCAATGAGTCAGCTTTTCACATGAGGTGGCCAAAGTACTGGAGTTTCAGCTTCAGCATCAGTCCCTCCAAAGAAATCCCAAGGCTGATCTCCTTCAGAGTGGACTGGTTGGATCTCCTTGCAGTCCAAGGGACTCTCAAGAGTCTTCAACACCACAGTTCAAAAGCATTAATTCTTTGGCGCTCGGCCTTCTTCACAGTCCAACTCTCACATCCATACATGACCATTGGAAAAACCCTAGCCTTGACTAGATGGACCTTAGTTGGTAAAGTAAAGTCTCTGCTTTTGAATATGCTATCTAGGTTGGACATAACTTTTCTTCCAGGGAGTAAGCGTCTCTTAATTTCATGGCTGCGGTCACCACCTGCAGTGATTTTGGAGCCCCTAAAATAAAGTCTGACACTGTTTCCACCGTTTCCCCATCTATTTCCCATGAGGTGATGAGACTGAATGCCATGATCTTCGTTTTCTGAATGTTGAGCTTTAAGCTAACTTTTTCACTCTCCTCTTTCACTTTCATCAAGAGGCTTTTTAGTTCCTCTTCGCTAAAACATCCACCAAAACATTCCTTTATGGACAAATGAATCATCTGCTCCAAAGGCAAACTTTCCTTTCACCTCAGATGGCAGACCCTGCCTGCTTAGAGCTTTTAAAATAGATCTTCCTCTCTTTACAATCAGGATTGGCTTTAAAAATATGCGAGAGAATTCTATGTTCTAATGGACTCAATTGCACTGTAAGCGTTCTGTGTATCTAAAGGTATACATATTGTAAATATTATGTTAATCACATAGTAAAGGTAATATACAACTGTAACTTACATTGCCCTTCCTATTTTGCTTGCCTTACATACATAATATATTGTATACATTTACCTATTAGGTTTGCAATTTCCATTTTACTGGCTGTATATAATATAGAATGTTTCCTACTTATTATAGTAACTTAAGTTCATTTACTTATTTAACAAAAAAATTTATGGAGGACCTACCTGCCAGTTTTTTTGAGGCAGGCCAATCATGAATGAGGCATAAAACTCCCATGATCCCCCTTCCAGCAACTCACAGTCTAGTGGAGGAGAACATTGTAGCAAACACACAACTACTTAGAAATTGTCCTGAAAGCTGAGTGGAAAGTTCAGCACATGATTGGAAGGAATAGCAGAGACATGACCATGTAGGACTGTAGACCATTTTAAGAAGATTAAATTTTATTTATTCTTAGTATTATGGGAAGTCTTTGAAGGTTTTTTTTAAATACTCAATGTTTTGATTTATTTCCTTCTAGTCTTTTTGTTTGAATATTGTTTCACATAGTTAAGAATAAACCATGTGTCTAACTTGCATGCATACATATGGACGTACATGTTCACAAGTGTTCTTTCATAACATTAAAAACACCTTTATAAAAACAGATTTTAATACTGCATATTCTTCTTCCTCATCTTTATATTTCCCCTTCTGTTTGAAGGTTTTCAATAGAGACTAGATGGAATGCAGTTTACATCTTGAAACTCTCTGTAACTGTCCTTTGGAGAATGGGAGAGGAACAAGAACGTAAGTGAAGGAATCACTCTGGAGTCTGGGGAGAGCAGTGCTCTGGGGCAAGGCTGGAAGAAAGTGGAGTTAACTGACTCGTCCTCTGGGGTTAGCACTGATGGAAGGGTTAGGAATTCAGAGGAAAGGAGGGAAAGATCACACTTCAGGGACTGCAGTCACTGGCAGTGGAGGGTCAAAGATTCACTGTGTTTGTGTGTTTTTAATTTAAGCATATTTGCTACTTCAAATTTTGGCAAGATGAGGTTAATCTCTCTACCTGCTTTCTTTTCTGATGACTAACATATAAAGTAAACTTAGAGTCTCAGAGAGAAAATTAAAGGATACATCTTAAAGGCAATAAAATATGCAAGAAGCAAAAGAGCCTAGAAAACTACTAGAGAGAAGAAAGAAAAAAAAGTTTAAAAGTTTCTGTCAGATCACAAAGAACCATCGGAAATATACTGTGTTATGAAATTCTGTAAGAACCAGCTTGTTATTGGCATACAGTGATTGGCAGCTTATAAGTTTCTTGCATGTAATTTTTCCTACTTAATAAAGCTGGTTTTTGCTTAAACCATGAAAGACTTACATAGTGTCATAAAAGGGGGAAAACTCCTTAAAAGTGATTTAGCATATATTGAAGTTATATCTAAGATGATCTGAGTTATAAGAACTTTGAATAAATTGCAAGGATACTTTCAGTTTCTTTCCTAAAAATAAGGGCCCTTCTGCAGAGTGATACCACAAATATGAATAGACTAGATTTGGTTACTCTCTGGTTACTGGTACTTCTAAGCTGATCTGTCTACTCTGGGCTCTAGAACCTTAGTTGTGATTGCTATTTGGGTCCCACAAATTCGAAGTCTTCCCTCAAACAATATCTTAAAATGTTTTTTTATGGGAGACTTCAGGAAAATATTCAATATACATAAATAAATATACAAGTATTCAGGACAATGCACATAATATCATAGAGCTATGTTTCTGGAGGAGTGCTTGGCTTGTCTCAGACTGGGTTTCCTTACATGAATAGTATGGACAGTAATATGTAATCCATAAGGTTACTTGAGGATCAAAGGAGATCTTGTTTATAAAGTGTTTCTCACTATACTTTGCAAAGAGTAAACCCTTAATAACTAGTAACTATTATTATTTTATTTACTGAGGTCTGTGTTGTCACTCTTTTATCTCAGGTTTTTCTCAATAAGGACTTGTTGAAACCCTTATTTTCTAAGCATCACTAGAGTTTGATCTTTTTGTCACTTTATTCCCTAGTGTCTGCTTATCTTGTATTGGAATTTTCTTCTGCACACATTGCTGCAAGACTGTCCCTTATTGAGTCACTACCATGTGTTAGAGGATGTTTCAAATGGACCATTCCTGCCTCAGTTTGAGCCGGGGCCCCAGGTCAGTAGGTGTGAATGTTAGGTAGTCCAAGCCCAGACTCCTGTCAGATGACAGTCCAATAAATTGAGAGATGAATTGTTGGAGCATGAAATAGCGGCTTTATTTGGGAAGCCAGCAGGCCAAGAAAATGATGGAGTAGGGTCCCAAAGAACAAGCCTCCTTGAATTAGAATTTAGGCATCTTTTACTAAAAGAGGATAGGATGTGATTGGTTGTTTCAAACTTCTCGGTATCAGAATCCGTTGTTCTTGCGTCTGTTCACCAGGGTCAGGGCACAATGTTCAGGTTCCTGTAAATCTCAAATGAGACAAATGTTATTCTCTGTTCTGCATTTTTTTGCCTCTGTATGAATGGGATAAGTAACACTTACCTTTAATGGTCAGAGCCTTCAGAATGGGCTCTCCTGTATATTCCATGATATAGGCAACATTCTTCCCTTTAGCAAAAGCAATAGACTATAGAGGTTAAATTAAAGGAAACATATCCAATATGGAGTCAGGCTTGTTCTTCCGTATTATACAAATGCTCTTCTATAATAGAGTGAGGTATCAAGCTATCGAGGCAGGGTTTACTAAAAAGGTTTTGAAGTCCAGTTTTGTAGTCCTTGAATAAACACCCACTTTTGAGGGTGAAAAGTAGAGAAAGTGTGTGGAAAAGCTGTCAGGGTTTTGAGGCATTTTCTCTCATGTTTCATTTTGCTGTCTAAACATCTCTTGGCATTAAAAAACTGAAGATTTTAACAATAGAAGTAACCGTAAAGGATTCTACCCATTAATATCATCATGTTACCTCGAATTGTAATGCAGAATCCCAGTAAATTCTTTTAACAAATTTATCAGCTCAGTGCTGTGTAATGATATAGAGGGGTGGGATAGGGCAATAGGAGGGGGCTTCCAGAGGGAGGGGATACTTAGAGTTTACATATGTATCTGATTCACATTGTTGTACAGCAGAAACTAACATAGCATTGTAAAGCAATTATACTCCAATTAAAAAATAAATTAAAAGCAAAAAATTCAAGGGTTATGGTACTGTTATGTTTTCCCTGCTCAGTTCAGTTCAGTCACTCAGTCATGTCTTGCATAAGGGTGGTGTCATCTGCATATCTGCTCAGTCGTATCTATCTCTTTTGAGATTCATAGACTGTAGCCTGGGCTCTTCTGTGCTTGGAATTTTCCAGGCTAGAGTGCTGGAGTAGGTTGCCATTTCCTATGACAGTTCAATTATTTGTTGGTGATTGCTATTTAAGTCTTCTTTATTAAAGAGCTAAACGTTTTTATGTTTTTTATATTTTAAGTCAAAACAGAATATACATTCATTCCTCATCCTAATTCAAAAATGTAACAAACCCCTCAGGGTTCTTCTATGTCAAGGTGGATATCAAAGCACAACTTTCAGCCACAGTTAAAGAAATGCAAAGGCTACTGAAAGCCTTTCTCATCTAAGTTCTCATGATTTAAACATTGTATAGCAACTGACACCTAAGGTGAACATTTTTTATACTTAATTTGAAACTCATTTTCTTAATGCCATTCATGTTCAAGCCGCTGTGCCAGGTACTGTAAGGGACAAAAGTAAATAATCTGTGGATTCTCTGACCTCAAGAAGTTTATAATTTGGTGAAGATAACAAAGAGTAAAGTGCTGCAGAAGAAGAACATTGAGTTCAGAAAGTAAGGGGGGAAATGAGGAGAGGAGGAAGTTGTAAGGAAACAATAGAAATAAATTTAGGGCAAGACTTTTGATTGAAAGCCCATCAGTAGAGAGGAAGGAAAAAGAAAAGCACCATATTGATGTGCTGGCTACCTGGTCGTCTCTCTATATTCACTCTCCACTAGTCACCACTTCTAACCTGATTGATAACACCATCTGGTCCCCAGCCCTTGGCTTGTGGGTGGGTTTGGCCAGTGGGAGTCCTAGTGAGAGATGGAGGGAGGAAGAAGGTAAGCTTGGGGTGTTTATCTGCGGCTCCCTCTGTGTGGAGTCTCTTCAGGCTGATTCTGTCCCTTGACCAGCCTGCCATCAGGATACTTTTCTGTGTGTGACTACCTGTCCTTCCTTGTCCCATTGAGCTCAGGAGCAGTAGCAGCTCTGTAATGATCTTAAGTCACGGTAGCATCCTCTGTGACTCTCTCGCATCTCCCTTATCCAATACTGTGTAAATATCCTCCAGGCTGTGTGCATGCTTGCCAAGCTGCTTCAATCCTGTCCTACTCTGTGCGATCACATGGGCCCGCAGCCTGCCAGGCTCCTCTGTTCATGGGATTCTCCAGGCAAGAATTCTGGAGTGGGTTGCATGCCCTCCTCCAGGAGATCTTCCTGACCCATAGTCTCTTGTGTCTCTTGCACTGGCAGGTGGGTTCTTTACCACTAGCACTGCCTGGGAAGCCCCATCCTCCAGATTACTCCTCCTCAATACTTCTTCTTTATTAAGTTGGGTGGGCCATTGCTGGAGGAGGTCATTAAGAAGGCATGACTGCAGGGTCACTGGGGAGCTAGGC
Organism: Madoqua kirkii; assembly: GCA_006408675.1. Classification (NCBI taxonomy): domain Eukaryota; kingdom Metazoa; phylum Chordata; class Mammalia; order Artiodactyla; family Bovidae; genus Madoqua; species Madoqua kirkii. Next base: position 9,478 of record SJYC01100343.1, read on the forward strand.
CCAGGCAGTCTAAGGCTCTTTACCCTTTCCAGTCCTTGGAGTGTATGTTTCCCCTCATCCTCCCACCCTATCCACAGCTCTGGACTCATTTCAAGACAAGGTGCAAACTTGAGGGAGCAACGTGTTGCTGAGACCATCTGGACAGTCTCTATGCAACTGAACCAGGGTAAGGATACTAAAGAAACTTGTAAGACTCCAGTGGGTGGGAGGGGAATCTACGCATCTTGTGGCCACCCAGGACAAGCCTTGTATGTGAGTTCCCTTGCTTATTAAACCTACCACCTACTGGTCTGGAGCAGTGAGCCTCCTTCTTTGGTCTCTTCTTTGTACAGGAGAACTCCTCGGGTTACACACAACGGCCATCTATTCTTACAAAAATCCTGACTGATAAGCTTAGGTCAATCGTCATGAAATTTCAAAATATCAAGGAAACAGAGAAAGACTTGAAAGCTTCAGAAAGGAAAAAAACCTACGGTAGGTATCTACAAAAGAATGAGAGACAAATTAGCCAAAATTCTATTCAACAACACTGGCTGAGAGATGACAGAAAGATGCCTTAAATATTATTCTGAGGGAAAACTATTTTAAATCTGGAATTCCATTCCCAGTCAAGCTATTTTGAGGGCAAAATAAAAACATTTCATGTACTCATACATGTGATCAGTTTTTCCTAACACATTCCATGCACCCTTTGCAGAGAGTGAGACTCTAGGGAAACAGGTAAAAACCAAGAAAGAAGATAAAGAATTCAAAATATTGTGGGACTAAACCAGGGTATGATTAAAATTTATCCTGTGATGATAATTTCTGCAGAGGTCTAAAAAGAAAAGTTGTAAATGGCAAAGATAGAAGTTTCCATGAAGAAAGTCCTCATGAAAAAAAATGTAGTGGATTATAAGCAATAGAGGGAATAATGAAGGAGCTGAAAATTGGCAATATTAGTGAAACTATGAACTATTTTGTCAAGAAGAAAAATGACAGGCAATTAGAAACTTATGGGAAAATTAAACAGAAAGTTGTGTTAAAAGTCATGGTCCAAACGTGAAGGAAATAAAAGGTATTATATGAATTAAAAACATATGGGGTAAACATGAGTGAATCAATTTGATCTAGATAGTTGAAGCATTCTCCTCAGAAGGGAGGTGAGGTGGAATCAAAGGTAGGAACATTAATATTTGTAAAAATGTATTTAGTTTTAGCTAAAGAATAAATGCTTTACAATCTTGGTTTCATTTCTACCATGTATTGATATGAATTGGCTGTAGGTGTACGTGGGCCTTCCCTCTTGAACCTCCCTGTGACCTCCCCCCACCTCCCACTCTTTCCCACCCATTTAGGCTGGTGCAGAGTTCCAGTCCGAGTCCCCAAGGTACGCAGCAGGTTTCCACAGGCTCTGGGGCAGTGAAGACACGTCCTTGCGCTCTCTTCATTCACCTCCCCCGCCCCTCCCCGCCCTGTTGGTAAGTCTTTCCTCTACCTCTGTGGCTCTGTCTGCAAAGAGGTTCATCAGTACTATTGTTCTAGATTCCACGTACAAGGGTTATTGTATGATATTTGTTTTTCTCTTTCTGACTTACTTGACTCTGTATAATAGGCTCTAGGTTCATCCACCTCGTCAGAACTAACTCAGATGCCAGAAACACTTATTATTTTCACTGCACTTAATGGAGAGTCAAGGTGTACTTCCCAATGTTGATGAAAAAGATTAGCAAACATTAAAAAAACTGGGAGAGAGTAAGAATATGGAAAACAAGGTAAATAAGTTGAAATTTATTCTTTCATGACAGGAACCAACATACAATATTCTAAGTTTGTAACTCAAAAAGTACAATAGCTAATATCTAGAAGTACTAGTATACAAGTCCTGAAAAATGGCTACCGTTAGGCGTTGGGAGGGTTTGGTGGGGTGCCTAGTAAGATAAGGAGGGTCAAACCCTGTTGCTTTTCATGAGGATTCCTTTTGTATGATTTTAAAGTCACCAACATATGCTTATATTATTTGGTTATGTTGTCTTGACACAAAATAAAATTAAAACCTTTGAAAGGTACACACAAAGAAATACAATGAGACACACGTTGTAAAGTGAGACACAAACAGTAAAATATGCTTGAGGAATCAAACAGGGAGAGGTCATTCAGGGCTAAGAGAATTCGAGAAACTTTCAGAAAGTAAGGAGTTTTAAATCAAGGTAATTTCTATCTTTTGAGAATAAAAATTTAGGATCAAGCCATTTTAAGGGTGCGTGTGTGTGTACACAGTGAGATGTGCTGGGAGCCAGCATGAGGAATCCCACCCATGACAAGGTCATGTGGCAGAGGCCTGATAGGCAAGGTGAGTCAGGCCTCAGGGTTTCCCCCTGGTATTTCCTGAGCATGTACCCCAAAAGCCAGAATCTGCCTGCCTTATTGTACTCTGCTTTTCCACTCTTCTGACATTCTCTGGAGAAAGTTAACTCAGGGCTTCAGTCTTTTGCATTTGGAAGGAATGTTTCAGCTCAAACCCTCTCTGATAACTCTCTAGCTTGCCTAACAGGTTCCTCTGGACTTTTTACAGCTTGTGAATTGCTTACAGCCCCCCAACACGAGAGGCACAAAGTTTAAAGCATCTTAAAGATACAAAGCTTTTCCTAAAGAGCTAAAAATCATATTGGTGATGGCTTTTCTCTGTTGACTCAATGATTGCTGCCAGGCCTCCATATTCTTTATCTTTTAGGCACCTGGGAGGATATTAATCAATGTAATCGGGATATGGAAAAAGGTATATAGTCATTTTGATGTTAGCAACACTAGACTTTTGAGTTAATTACTTTTCTTTTGTTATAAATCACTGTACTCCTTTTACTTGTTATAAATTGCTGTATCTTTGCTATGTAAGAATGTAACTTTTTTTAGTGCTTTTGAGAGTGGCACCAGACTTCGGGAAGATCAACACAAATAAGTCTTCTGGTTGACAAACCCTTATCAGAAAAGGGCTGTAAAATGTTAATTGGCCCTCTGGTTGGAAATCACCTAAGACTTGTATATACAATTAGGTATGCAGAGAGAAAGCCTGGTTTTGATAAGAATCTGGGCTGCTAACGCTGCATAATTTTGTATTACCCATTGATCTCTATGTACAATCAAAAAGGTATAAAAGGCCTTTCTGGACAATAGAGGCCAGGTCAGTCATTGGAAGGACTGGTTTCCCCCGTGTCTCCTCTTTACTCTAATTTCAGGCTGAATTCCCATCTGGGGTGTGGAGGCTCGCCATGTCTACTTACTTGCCCTGGCTTTTAAGATCCACGCCAGGAGGAGCCCAAGGCAGGGCACCCTCCGATATTCAAGAGGACGCCAGTGGCCTAACGTAGATGGTGCCAACTTCTTGTCTTGAAGTTTTGTTGGTTTTCCATGTAAACCAAGTTATTTAGCATCTTTTCTCCACTTAATTTTCCTACTACACTATTTTTTCCTAATCTAATCTTATATTTCTAAATAAATAAATAAATAAATAAGTAAGTTTTTCCTCACCTACATGGTTCATGCTTCAAATCACCCTGGATCCACTGGGGCTGGACCCTGGCAGAGATGTGTATGTAATAATTACACTAACAAAAACTGTTGCCTTGAGAATGATATAAACAATGTGTTTTCCTTTGGTCAGAGATAGCTGTAAAAATCAGATGCAGTTAAATTATAGTGAATAATTAAAAATCACCATTTTTATAACTCTAACACCTAGCAAGTTGAATGACACACAGTGGATACTTGCTAAGTACAGGTAAGGCAATTATTAATAAGTGAGTGAATGGATCACTTGTGATTAAGGAATTACTTTAGGAAACTGTGCAAATATACAGCAACATACTCCTGGCTTGATATATGTGCTGTGCTGTTGCTCAGTCATGTCCGACTCTTTGCGACCTTGTGGACTGTGGCCCACCAGGCTCCTCTGTCCATGGAATTTTCCAGGCAAGAATACTGGAGTGGGTTGCCATTTCCTTCTCCAGGTTTGCTATATAAAATACATCAACATGCCATATGACAAATGTGGTCATAGAGGGAAAAAGCCCCGGTACTGAATGCCAAAGCTTTAGGACAGGGCCATTATCAGCTTCGTGTTCTATAAATCACTGAGTGCATATAAGGCTCAGTAAAAACAGAGGTTTGTGATGAATGACTTGTCTCTGCCCTTTGTACTTACATCATTTCAGATACTAATTGGAGAGAGGTGTAAGGTAAGGTAATAAGCAACCATGCTGAGGAAGTCCAGATTTAGTATCCAGGATACAAAAACAAAACAAGACAAGAACAGAACTGAATTCTAAGCAGAGGCAGTCAATTAGAATTTGGCTGTCTTCTCATGATCATGGCTACCTGAGAGTTTCCTGGACATAATTAAGTAAAATAAGTCAGGAGCTGCATTTCTACTTTCTCA
>SJYC01100344.1:0-17226 GCA_006408675.1 Madoqua kirkii
AACTTTTTCACTCTCCTCTTTCACTTTCATCAACAGGCTTTTTAGCTCCTCTTCACTTTCTTGCATAAGGGTGGTGTCATCTGCATATCTGCTCAGTCGTATCTATCTCTTTTGAGACTTCATAGACTGTAGCCTGGGCTCTTCTGTGCTTGGAATTTTCCAGGCTAGAGTGCTGGAGTAGGTTGCCATTTCCTATGACAGTTCAATTATTTGTTGGTGATTGCTATTTAAGTCTTCTTTATTAAAGAGCTAAACGTTTTTATGTTTTTTATATTTTAAGTCAAAACAGAATATACATTCATTCCTCATCCTAATTCAAAAATGTAACAAACCCCTCAGGGTTCTTCTATGTCAAGGTGGATATCAAAGCACAACTTTCAGCCACAGTTAAAGAAATGCAAAGGCTACTGAAAGCCTTTCTCATCTAAGTTCTCATGATTTAAACATTGTATAGCAACTGACACCTAAGGTGAACATTTTTTATACTTAATTTGAAACTCATTTTCTTAATGCCATTCATGTTCAAGCCGCTGTGCCAGGTACTGTAAGGGACAAAAGTAAATAATCTGTGGATTCTCTGACCTCAAGAAGTTTATAATTTGGTGAAGATAACAAAGAGTAAAGTGCTGCAGAAGAAGAACATTGAGTTCAGAAAGTAAGGGGGGAAATGAGGAGAGGAGGAAGTTGTAAGGAAACAATAGAAATAAATTTAGGGCAAGACTTTTGATTGAAAGCCCATCAGTAGAGAGGAAGGAAAAAGAAAAGCACCATATTGATGTGCTGGCTACCTGGTCGTCTCTCTATATTCACTCTCCACTAGTCACCACTTCTAACCTGATTGATAACACCATCTGGTCCCCAGCCCTTGGCTTGTGGGTGGGTTTGGCCAGTGGGAGTCCTAGTGAGAGATGGAGGGAGGAAGAAGGTAAGCTTGGGGTGTTTATCTGCGGCTCCCTCTGTGTGGAGTCTCTTCAGGCTGATTCTGTCCCTTGACCAGCCTGCCATCAGGATACTTTTCTGTGTGTGACTACCTGTCCTTCCTTGTCCCATTGAGCTCAGGAGCAGTAGCAGCTCTGTAATGATCTTAAGTCACGGTAGCATCCTCTGTGACTCTCTCGCATCTCCCTTATCCAATACTGTCGTAAATATCCTCCAGGCTGTGTGCATGCTTGCCAAGCTGCTTCAATCCTGTCCTACTCTGTGCGATCACATGGGCCCGCAGCCTGCCAGGCTCCTCTGTTCATGGGATTCTCCAGGCAAGAATTCTGGAGTGGGTTGCATGCCCTCCTCCAGGAGATCTTCCTGACCCATAGTCTCTTGTGTCTCTTGCACTGGCAGGTGGGTTCTTTACCACTAGCACTGCCTGGGAAGCCCCATCCTCCAGATTACTCCTCCTCAATACTTCTTCTTTATTAAGTTGGGTGGGCCATTGCTGGAGGAGGTCATTAAGAAGGCATGACTGCAGGGTCACTGGGGAGCTAGGCCCAGGCAGTCTAAGGCTCTTTACCCTTTCCAGTCCTTGGAGTGTATGTTTCCCCTCATCCTCCCACCCTATCCACAGCTCTGGACTCATTTCAAGACAAGGTGCAAACTTGAGGGAGCAACGTGTTGCTGAGACCATCTGGACAGTCTCTATGCAACTGAACCAGGGTAAGGATACTAAAGAAACTTGTAAGACTCCAGTGGGTGGGAGGGGAATCTACGCATCTTGTGGCCACCCAGGACAAGCCTTGTATGTGAGTTCCCTTGCTTATTAAACCTACCACCTACTGGTCTGGAGCAGTGAGCCTCCTTCTTTGGTCTCTTCTTTGTACAGGAGAACTCCTCGGGTTACACACAACGGCCATCTATTCTTACAAAAATCCTGACTGATAAGCTTAGGTCAATCGTCATGAAATTTCAAAATATCAAGGAAACAGAGAAAGACTTGAAAGCTTCAGAAAGGAAAAAAACCTACGGTAGGTATCTACAAAAGAATGAGAGACAAATTAGCCAAAATTCTATTCAACAACACTGGCTGAGAGATGACAGAAAGATGCCTTAAATATTATTCTGAGGGAAAACTATTTTAAATCTGGAATTCCATTCCCAGTCAAGCTATTTTGAGGGCAAAATAAAAACATTTCATGTACTCATACATGTGATCAGTTTTTCCTAACACATCTCCATGCACCCTTTGCAGAGAGTGAGACTCTAGGGAAACAGGTAAAAACCAAGAAAGAAGATAAAGAATTCAAAATATTGTGGGACTAAACCAGGGTATGATTAAAATTTATCCTGTGATGATAATTTCTGCAGAGGTCTAAAAAGAAAAGTTGTAAATGGCAAAGATAGAAGTTTCCATGAAGAAAGTCCTCATGAAAAAAAATGTAGTGGATTATAAGCAATAGAGGGAATAATGAAGGAGCTGAAAATTGGCAATATTAGTGAAACTATGAACTATTTTGTCAAGAAGAAAAATGACAGGCAATTAGAAACTTATGGGAAAATTAAACAGAAAGTTGTGTTAAAAGTCATGGTCCAAACGTGAAGGAAATAAAAGGTATTATATGAATTAAAAACATATGGGGTAAACATGAGTGAATCAATTTGATCTAGATAGTTGAAGCATTCTCCTCAGAAGGGAGGTGAGGTGGAATCAAAGGTAGGAACATTAATATTTGTAAAAATGTATTTAGTTTTAGCTAAAGAATAAATGCTTTACAATCTTGGTTTCATTTCTACCATGTATTGATATGAATTGGCTGTAGGTGTACGTGGGCCTTCCCTCTTGAACCTCCCTGTGACCTCCCCCCACCTCCCACTCTTTCCCACCCATTTAGGCTGGTGCAGAGTTCCAGTCCGAGTCCCCAAGGTACGCAGCAGGTTTCCACAGGCTCTGGGGCAGTGAAGACACGTCCTTGCGCTCTCTTCATTCACCTCCCCCGCCCCTCCCCGCCCTGTTGGTAAGTCTTTCCTCTACCTCTGTGGCTCTGTCTGCAAAGAGGTTCATCAGTACTATTGTTCTAGATTCCACGTACAAGGGTTATTGTATGATATTTGTTTTTCTCTTTCTGACTTACTTGACTCTGTATAATAGGCTCTAGGTTCATCCACCTCGTCAGAACTGACTCAGATGCCAGAAACACTTATTATTTTCACTGCACTTAATGGAGAGTCAAGGTGTACTTCCCAATGTTGATGAAAAAAGATTAGCAAACATTAAAAAAACTGGGAGAGAGTAAGAATATGGAAAACAAGGTAAATAAGTTGAAATTTATTCTTTCATGACAGGAACCAACATACAATATTCTAAGTTTGTAACTCAAAAAGTACAATAGCTAATATCTAGAAGTACTAGTATACAAGTCCTGAAAAATGGCTACCGTTAGGCATTGGGAGGGTTTGGTGGGGTGCCTAGTAAGATAAGGAGGGTCAAACCCTGTTGCTTTTCATGAGGATTCCTTTTGTATGATTTTAAAGTCACCAACATATGCTTATATTATTTGGTTATGTTGTCTTGACACAAAATAAAATTAAAACCTTTGAAAGGTACACACAAAGAAATACAATGAGACACACGTTGTAAAGTGAGACACAAACAGTAAAATATGCTTGAGGAATCAAACAGGGAGAGGTCATTCAGGGCTAAGAGAATTCGAGAAACTTTCAGAAAGTAAGGAGTTTTAAATCAAGGTAATTTCTATCTTTTGAGAATAAAAATTTAGGATCAAGCCATTTTAAGGGTGCGTGTGTGTGTACACAGTGAGATGTGCTGGGAGCCAGCATGAGGAATCCCACCCATGACAAGGTCATGTGGCAGAGGCCTGATAGGCAAGGTGAGTCAGGCCTCAGGGTTTCCCCCTGGTATTTCCTGAGCATGTACCCCAAAAGCCAGAATCTGCCTGCCTTATTGTACTCTGCTTTTCCACTCTTCTGACATTCTCTGGAGAAAGTTAACTCAGGGCTTCAGTCTTTTGCATTTGGAAGGAATGTTTCAGCTCAAACCCTCTCTGATAACTCTCTAGCTTGCCTAACAGGTTCCTCTGGACTTTTTACAGCTTGTGAATTGCTTACAGCCCCCCAACACGAGAGGCACAAAGTTTAAAGCATCTTAAAGATACAAAGCTTTTCCTAAAGAGCTAAAAATCATATTGGTGATGGCTTTTCTCTGTTGACTCAATGATTGCTGCCAGGCCTCCATATTCTTTATCTTTTAGGCACCTGGGAGGATATTAATCAATGTAATCGGGATATGGAAAAAGGTATATAGTCATTTTGATGTTAGCAACACTAGACTTTTGAGTTAATTACTTTTCTTTTGTTATAAATCACTGTACTCCTTTTACTTGTTATAAATTGCTGTATCTTTGCTATGTAAGAATGTAACTTTTTTTAGTGCTTTTGAGAGTGGCACCAGACTTCGGGAAGATCAACACAAATAAGTCTTCTGGTTGACAAACCCTTATCAGAAAAGGGCTGTAAAATGTTAATTGGCCCTCTGGTTGGAAATCACCTAAGACTTGTATATACAATTAGGTATGCAGAGAGAAAGCCTGGTTTTGATAAGAATCTGGGCTGCTAACGCTGCATAATTTTGTATTACCCATTGATCTCTATGTACAATCAAAAAGGTATAAAAGGCCTTTCTGGACAATAGAGGCCAGGTCAGTCATTGGAAGGACTGGTTTCCCCCGTGTCTCCTCTTTACTCTAATTTCAGGCTGAATTCCCATCTGGGGTGTGGAGGCTCGCCATGTCTACTTACTTGCCCTGGCTTTTAAGATCCACGCCAGGAGGAGCCCAAGGCAGGGCACCCTCCGATATTCAAGAGGACGCCAGTGGCCTAACGTAGATGGTGCCAACTTCTTGTCTTGAAGTTTTGTTGGTTTTCCATGTAAACCAAGTTATTTAGCATCTTTTCTCCACTTAATTTTCCTACTACACTATTTTTTCCTAATCTAATCTTATATTTCTAAATAAATAAATAAATAAATAAGTAAGTTTTTCCTCACCTACATGGTTCATGCTTCAAATCACCCTGGATCCACTGGGGCTGGACCCTGGCAGAGATGTGTATGTAATAATTACACTAACAAAAACTGTTGCCTTGAGAATGATATAAACAATGTGTTTTCCTTTGGTCAGAGATAGCTGTAAAAATCAGATGCAGTTAAATTATAGTGAATAATTAAAAATCACCATTTTTATAACTCTAACACCTAGCAAGTTGAATGACACACAGTGGATACTTGCTAAGTACAGGTAAGGCAATTATTAATAAGTGAGTGAATGGATCACTTGTGATTAAGGAATTACTTTAGGAAACTGTGCAAATATACAGCAACATACTCCTGGCTTGATATATGTGCTGTGCTGTTGCTCAGTCATGTCCGACTCTTTTCGACCTTGTGGACTGTGGCCCACCAGGCTCCTCTGTCCATGGAATTTTCCAGGCAAGAATACTGGAGTGGGTTGCCATTTCCTTCTCCAGGTTTGCTATATAAAATACATCAACATGCCATATGACAAATGTGGTCATAGAGGGAAAAAGCCCCGGTACTGAATGCCAAAGCTTTAGGACAGGGCCATTATCAGCTTCGTTTCTATAAATCACTGAGTGCATATAAGGCTCAGTAAAAACAGAGGTTTGTGATGAATGACTTGTCTCTGCCCTTTGTACTTACATCATTTCAGATACTAATTGGAGAGAGGTGTAAGGTAAGGTAATAAGCAACCATGCTGAGGAAGTCCAGATTTAGTATCCAGGATACAAAAACAAAACAAGACAAGAACAGAACTGAATTCTAAGCAGAGGCAGTCAATTAGAATTTGGCTGTCTTCTCATGATCATGGCTACCTGAGAGTTTCCTGGACATAATTAAGTAAAATAAGTCAGGAGCTGCATTTCTACTTTCTCAGCTATACGTTTTGCATTTTGGAGGAAAGAACACTTAATTTGATAGCTTTAGCCAGGTCTTTCTCAAGCTGGAAACACATGTACCTGTTTACTAGCATATTTCCAGGCTATACAGTTCTTGGCTCAGAGCAGGTGGTTGATCAATAGTGTTTTAGGAAGAGAAGACAAATGCTGAAATTCTGACTTATTAATTCACTTTAGAATTGATCTCACTGTTCTCTGAGCCCCTTCAATGATGGTGAATTCACACTGGCTGAAAAAAAGGAGATCCTGTTTGTAGATGGTGGTGTACATGAGTCATTACCCTTCCTATGTTGTGAGCCCAGATCCAAATTACAGCCTCAGATGACCTCTGTAGTAGAAAGCAAGGCACTGCTCCCTGCCTTAAAAACAAAAGCAGCTTGTTTACTTATCTGCATATTTGCTTTTACTTCCGGCTGCATCGGCCTCTCACTGCTGTGCTGGGGAGCATGGCGTGCAGGCCCCTCACTGCGGTGCTTTCTCTTCGCGTAGCGCTTGGGTTCCAGGGCGCTCAGGCTCAGTGGCTGTAGCACCTGGTTTAGGTGCCTTGTGGCGTGTGGAATCTCCCTGGACCAGGGATCGAACCCATGTCCTCTGCACTGGCAGGTGGATTCTTAACCACTGGAACACCAGGGACATCACCCCTGCCTTTTTTCGAGTTCTGTGTATCTATTAAGAGTGAATTACTTTTGGTTCTTCATGCCAAGGAGCTTATTAATACTGAATTTATAATTATTTCTCATACTTCTACATATATGCACATTAAATAATATCTTTCTCATTTTATATTTATGAATTTTGTAAATGAAATAAAATAGTCCATGGTTACCCATACTATATTTTGGAAGAGAAATCTTTTTCATTTAAAAAATTTGTGTATTTTGCATATAGTAAAATTTACTGCCATTACTGTATAATTCTTTGAGCTTTGACAAATTTATACAACCATGCAGCCACTACCACGATCAAGATAAAGGGTTTTATTGCTCCAAAATTTTCCCCAGTAGTTTTGTAGCCAACCATTCTCCCATTTTCATGTCTGCAATCACCAGTCTATTTTCTGTTCTGACAATTTTGCCTTTGCAAGAATGTCTTCTCAGTGAAATCACACAGAATGTGCACTTTTGACTATAGCTTTTTTCACACAGTAGAATTTGTTGAACATTAAATCATATTGTTGTGTGCATTGTGTGTGTTTGTTTCTTTTTTGCTGTTGAGTAGTATTCCATTTTACAGATATACTAGGAGTTTGTGTATTCCTCAGCTGAGAGACATTTGAGCTATTTCTAGATGTTGGCAATTTACAGATAAAGTTGTTCTAAACATCTGTGCATATCTTTTTGTTAAAACATAGGTTTTTATTTACTTGGGTTAATATTTGGTAGTGGAATTTCTAAGTTGCATTGTAAGTCTATGTTTAACTTTGCAAGGAACTGTCAAAATGTTTCCCAAAAGTGAAGTACCATTTTGCATTCCTCTGAGAAATGTTTGACAGTACCATTCACTCTGCATCTTCATCAGTACCTGATGTTGTCAGATATTTTTAAAAAATTAGATTTGATTCTAATAGGTATATATTAATAGTTGTATTTTATTGTGGTCTTAATTTTCACTTTTCTAGTGACTATTGATGTTGAGCATCTTTTTATGTACTTAGTTGCCATACTTATGTCTTCTTATATGAAGTATCTACTCAAATAACTCCCTTAATCATTGTTTAGCTCAAGAAACAGCATTTTTTTAATATTTTATTTATTTTTCTATTTGATTCTCTTTTATTATAATTCTTTTTTCTTTTTAAAAATATGTATTCATTTTTAATTGATTGATGATCACTTTACAATATTGATTTCATTTCTGTCATACATTTTCTTTTAGAAGTTTTATAGCTTTAGGTTTTACATTTAGGTCTATTATCTACTTTGAGATAATTTTTGTATAGTGAGAGGTATGGAGTGAGGTTCATTTAAAAAAAAAGCAAAACAGAATTCCCCACTGTTACCTAACTGTCCCAGCACCATTTGTTGAACTTGCTTTCCTTTTGTATTGAATTTCTTTTGCATCTTGTAAAAAATTATGTGATACTACATGCGTGCATCTATTTCTGGACTCTTTATTTTGCTCCATTTATTTGTGTATATTTCTTCTCACCACCATCAGATTGTCTTGACTTCTGTAGTTTTATAGTAAGCTTGGAAATCAGGTAATGTGAAACTTCCAACTTCCAAAAATTTTTTGTTTATTCTGATTTCTTTACCTGTCTATATAAATTTTAGAATGTTTATTTTTAAAAAAATAATCCTCTTGGGATTTTGATTAGGACTCCATTAACTTTGTAGACCAATTTGGAGATAACTGATATATGAACTTTGAATCTTCCTATCCTTGAAATAGTATATCATTGCATTTATTTAGATCCTCTTGGTTTCATTCATTAATATTTTATAGTTGTTAACATACAGGTCTTATACTTACTTTGTGATATTTTTTACAAATATTTCGTTTTTGGTACTATTGAAAATGGTGCTTCAAAAAATTTAAACTTCTGATTATTTACTTCTAGTATATAGAAATACTATTAAATTTTTATATTGATATTATATTCTTCAAGTATGATACTCACTAATTAGTTTTAACAGCTTTTTAAAAGGCCTTTGAGTTTTCTATATCATCTCTATACAGTTATGCCATTTGCAAACAGAGACAGTTTTATGTCTTTCTTTCCAGTCTTTATGCCTTTTATTTTTTCTTGCATCTCTGTTTTATCTGTATATTTAATAATATATATCTATATATCCATATCCATATCCATGTGCTGTGCTGTACTTAGTTGCTTAGTCATGTCTGACTCTTTGCAACCCCATGAACTGTAGCCCACCAGGCTCCTCTGTCCATGGGGATTCTGTAGGCAAGAATACTGGAGTGGGTTGCCATTCCCTCCTCCAGGGGGATCTTCCCAACCTGGGGACTGAACTTGGGTTTCCTGCATTGCAGGTGGATTCTTTACTGACTGAGGCACCTGGGAAGCCCAAGAATACTGGAGTGGGTAACATATCCCTTCTCCAGGGGGTCTTTCTGACCCAGGAATTGAACCAGGGTCTCTTGCATTGCAAGCAGATGCTTGGCCAGCTGAGCTACCAGGGAAGCCCATCCATATCCATATCTATTTATATATTTAGCCCATTGTTCTAACCTGTCAAGTGGGCTTCCCAGGTGGCTCAGTGGTAAAGAACCTGTCTTCCAATGCAGGCAATACAGAAGACACAGTTTTGATACCTGGATCAGAATGATCCCCTGGAGAAGGGAATGGCTGCCCACTCCAGTATTTTTTCTGGAGAATCCCATCGACTGACGATCCTGGTGGACTTTAGTCCATGGGATCGAAGAGTCTGACATGATTGAGCATGCATGCACTAGCCTACCAAGAATCTTGAAAGCATGAAACTGGCACCTAACTTTTTCATTGTTGACCAGAAAGTCCACTAGTTCCACATTCTAGTTTTCAAAGTACCAAACTCGATAATTTTTGTAAACAAAATAGATTTGCTTTTTATTAGGAGAAATTGAAAGTATCTATGTTGTTGTTGTTTGGTCTCTAAGTCTGTCTGACTCTTTGTGACCCCATAGACTGTGGCCCACCAGTCTCCACTGTCCTTGGGATTTCCCAGGCAAGGATATGGGAGTGGGTTGCCATTTCCTTCTCCAAGGGATCTTCCTGACCCAGGGATCGAATCTTTGTCTTCTGCATCTCAGGTGGATCCTTGACCACTGAGCCATCAGGGAAGCCCTAAAGCCTCTATGTGTGTTAGTCACTCAATGGTGTCTGATTCTGCGACCCCATGGACTGTAGCCCGCCAGGCTCCTCAGGTCATGGAATTCCCCAGGCAAGAATACTGGGTGGACTGCTGTTTCTTTCTCCAGAAAGCATCTATAGATATGGGGAAACAGTACAATAAACACGTCATTTCTATCAGAAAGCATCAAAAGTTACCAACACGTGGCCCGTCTTGCTTCTGCTATACCTTCACTGGCTTCTTCTTTGTGTACTTACTGTTGGGTTATTTTAAACAGCATAGTATGTTCAGATAGAGATACAGCGAACACCTCCACTATGCTATAAGCTATCCAAAGTAAAGAATGCTATCTTACTTATAATTTTATATCCAATCTAGAGCTCAACACCTTGCGCATGAAATATATGGTCAAGATATTTTTGTTGAACTAAATTTTTGTGGAATCTCTCACTTCAGTATAGTTCTAAATGCCCTTTCTCCCTTTGTTTTCTGAAAATCTGTCTAGTTTACTTTGAGGTCCAATCCTATATTTAGTTGCTTATATAATCTTTTTGAAAATATTTTATTTAAAACTCATGACAAAATATATGTAACGAATATGTACCAAAGCATAGTAATGTTATGCACACTCAACACCTAGTTCAAGAACCAGAGTTTTACAAGATTACTGGAGCTTCTGTACTCCTTATCTCCTTCTAGAAGTAATCTCTATTGCAAATTTTATCATTCATATTTGTAATAGTTGTATACACAAATAGACTCTATATCTTTGTCAGTCCTTGATGTTGTTAGATATTTTTAGAAGCATCTTTAAGAAACATACTGTTCAGTTTTGCTTGTTTTTATCAGTTTAATTGCCTTATAATGTTGTATTAGTTTCTGCTATCTAATTTTGCTCATTTTTGAAGCTTGTAAAAATGCTATCATATAGTTAAGTGTCTGCAAATGATTTTTAAAATAATGCCATTCAGACAATTTCATTTTATATAATTATTGGTATCGTTTGCCTTAAGTGCACCATAATTGCTTTCTGGTTGTCTGATCTGTTCTTTGTTCCTTTTTTGGCTTTTACTGACTTCTTTTGCATTAATAGAATAGTTTTGAGATTCTCTTTCACCTCCATTTTTTTTTCTAATTAAATTTCCTTTATAATATTTGGTGATAGCTCTGACTCGATGGACGTGAGTTTGAGTGAATTCCAGAAGTTGGTGATGAATAGGGAGGCTTGGCGTGCTGTGATTCATGGGGTCACAAAGAGTCGGACACGACTGAGCGACTGAACTGAACTGAACTGAACTAAGGTTTAAGATACATGTTTTAACTTAGTATAGTCTATCTTCACATTTGTTATATCACTTCATACAGATTATGTGAGCCTTGTAGCAGAATTCTTTCCTTTCTTGCCTCCCATCCTATGTACTATTGCTGTCATATGTTTTACTTCTCATATAGTATATACACTTTGTAATACATTGTTACCACCAATACATTGGCCACCTCTCACAAAGAGCTGACTCACTGGAAAAGACCCTGATGCTGGGAGGGACTGGGGGCAGGAGGAGAAGGGGACGACCGAGGATGAGAGGGCTGGATGGCATCACGCACTCGATTGACATGGGTTTGGGTAAACTCTGAGAGCTGGTGATGGACAGGGAGGCCTGGAGTGCTGCGGTTCATGGGGTCGAAAAGAGTGGACACGACTGAGCTACTGAACTGAACTGAACTTATGCTTTAGACAACATATTTTTTTTTAAATTATTAAAAATAAGAAAAAAACTCTCTACCCATCCCTCTTTTCCTTTTGGCATCTAAAGCTTGTTTCCTGTGTCTCCCAGTCTCTTTCTGTTTGGGAAATAAGTTCATCTGTGCCTTTTTTTTGTTCTGGATTCTACATGTAAGTGATATCGTATGGTATTTCTTTATGATATCACATGATACATCTTCCTCTGTCTAGCTTACTTAGTATCATAATCATTAGGTCCAGCTATGTTGCTACAAATGGCATTATTTCAATCTTTTTTAATGGTTGAATAATATTTCATTATGTATATATGCCACATATGCAAACTTATATATATATATATATATATATGTATATATATATATATAATTAGATAGCTGCACTGTACACCTGAAACTTACATGATATTGAAATCACCTATATATCAATAAAATTTTTAAGATAAATGAAGTAACAGTGAAAAAATGAGATTAAACAATCATCTCCCTTTTAGGCAGTGCCCTTGTGCCTAGGTCTTGGGGAGAGTGCATGCTCAGTGTTTCCATTAGCCCCACCTGTGGCAACAGAGCTCTGCCTTGGATCTGCGGCATGCATTCAGAAGAATCCCTGCCCCAGCCGAGGGTACCAGACTTCAGCTCTGTGTGGTGCAGAGCACGGACACAGAGACTTTCCATTGTCCTGCCCTTCCCTAAGGAGCTTTCTGGTGGCAGGAAGGGGAGTGCCATACCGCCTCAAGAGGCTGATGGTTTTGCTGCCATCTCTTCCCCAGGAACCCTGAACACCAGATGATTTTCTGTTCTTCCCAAAGTGGCTTTTGTTTTTGATGAGAGATGGATTTGCCCCTGGACCAAGCAGAAGCTGCTCTCCATCCATGTACACCCCTGAAGGGAGATCTCTCTGGTCTCCTGTCCCTCAGTCTTTCTTGAGGGCGTCACTGGAGCACCATGGAGAAGAGCTGGTGTGTGAGTGAGAACTACCTTGGGCCTAGGGCTCCTAGTTATTCTAAACTTACATCCTAGGCCACATTTGGACTTTAGGAATTTGTTAAAATTTTAGCTGATGCTTTACCCTCTGCTGGAGTGGTCTCCTATTTTTCTTGATCTCTGCAAAGGTGAAATAATTTCCATGTCTTGTCTTTCTTTAAAGGGACTTGTCTGGTTTTGAAATTCAGTTCTTATGACTGCCTTGTGACCTCAGCTCCCTGATGAGTTCAAGATAACTTATAATTTTACATATTATCTGGGTTTTTTTGTTGTTATTAGGATGGGAGAAACATTCTATTGCAGCTTTCTAGAGCTTATGAGGAAATGGGGTTTATAAAGCGTATTTTCTTCACTCAGTGGCAAAGTTTTAAGATTGATGTTAATGCATGTAGCTGCAGTTCATTTATTTCCCCTAATGTATAATATTCTACTATGTATATGTATTACAATTACCCATTCTCCTGTAAATAGGCATTTGAATTGTTTCCAGTAATTTATTTTTATAAACAATGTTGCTTTGAACACTCTTAGTCATATCTGGTCTACCTTTGCAAATTTCTCTAGCCTGTATATCTATAAGGGATGCTACTGGATTGTAAATTATGCATGCATGTAAATTATTTGTTCATGTATGCATGTATGTAAGCTATTTGTTTAACCTTACAAAACAATGCTTTTTAAAAATTTACCCCACCACACCTCTGAACAACAAAGAAAACATGCATGCATCATTGACACATAGCCTTTTTTTTGTTGTTGTTATCACCTATGTCTTCCCTTTATTTCCTATGATCTCTTGATTTCTGATTCCGTCTATTTTTCTATTTGGTTCATGCAGCTTAGGATTCAGCTCTTATTTCATATTAATTCTATTTTTTTTTTAATTTGCCTGCATCAAGTCTTAGTTGCGGCATGCAGGATCCGTCATTGCAGTGCATGAATTATTTAGACGTGGCGCGCAGGCTCAGTAGTTGCAGTGCGTGGGCTTAGTTGCTCTGTGGCATAGGTGCACACACACGTGTGGGAGCTTAGTTCCCTGGCTAGGGGTCCAACCATGTCCCCTGCATTGCAGGGCAGATTCTTAACCACTGGACCACCAGGAAGCCCCCATATTAATACTATTATTTCATTTCTTGATTTTTATCTCTTAGTTTTTTAAACACATTTTTGCTTGTATTTGCTAACATTTGCTTGAATTTGCTAACATTGAAATAGCTAACATGTGTTGAGCTATAGATTATAATAACCCTCATTTTACCTAGTCTGTGATCCCCCATCTCCAGCTCTCAGTAGCTAAGCCAGCATCCTGACCTAGTATTTACCCTTTGGCCTACTATGTGTTTGTTGTTGGGAGGGCATGTGTGTGTGCATTTGCACGCATGTGTATTATTATCTAAACACATGAAGTTGAAATAACTCTACAAATTACTGTCCTTTAGGTAGTCTTAATTTCATTCTGGAAACTGGCTTAGTAATTAGCTATTCACAACTCCCAAATGCATTTCTCTTCTTAGTCTTCAAGGATATTAAGAAAGATAAAATTGAGGTTTAGACAGTTTAGGACTCAGTGATTTTTTCTTTTCCCCCTTCACACTGTAGGTGACTCAGAGAACTTGCTTCATAAAACACAAATTAGGATTTTTTCACGGAATTCACAGATTCACTGTGAAACTGGAGAACTCCTCCTAGCTGAGAGAAACCACGTGGTCTTGGAGGTCCTGGCACCACCCCCAGGCAGGCTCCATGACTGATGACCGATGACTGGCTGGTATGGGCACAGACAGCTGAACTCCTCGCCTCTGGAGCAGGGAGATGGCAGCAACTCTGTGATGTGATTCATGCTCTAGAGAAGGAGTCAGCAAACCATGGCCCATTGGCCAAATCTGATTGCTTTTGTAAACAAAGTTCTATTGGAACAAAGCAAGGCTCCTTTATTTATTGCCTACAGGTACTAATGTGCCACAAAGGCAGAGCTGAGAAGCTGAACAATGATGAAACCTGCTGACTCTCGTTCTAGAGCCTTATTCCCAACCACAGACCCCAGTGGACACCCACACTCTAGGCCTGGCTCCCTCCTCTACTGTCCTGCTTCCTCACCTCCCTCACAGTTACACCCAAATCTCATCATCAGGCTCTGCTTCCTGACAAGGGAGACTAACACATACACTCATACGCGTCTTCATTTTCCTGCTATTTTCTTTGTGTCTCCATTGGCTCTAAGGGGAGTGTCCCAGACCCATGTGCTGACATTGCTCAGCAATCAGCTCCCTCCCAATTGGTTTTTTGAATCAGTGATGCTCTTCTCAGAGAGGGTAAGTGCTCATCATTTCTGCAAACTCAACTTTTCTTTCTCCAACTTCTCTGACAGAGTGACACTCATTGCCCAGAATGATCTTTGTTACCCTAGTTTCAAGAATCACAGATTATTATTATTTCATTTGCATTTATAATATTTTTCAGATCACCAGAAGCCTCCGCAACATTTATTATCATTGATGCATGCTATAACCCATGTCCAAAGAATATAAATGTGGGAATGTAAATTTCTTACTCCAACTGCCAGTAATGATTAAGTTGTTGTTTAGTTGCTAAGTTGTGTGCGACTCTTGTGACCCCATGGACTATAGCCTGCCAGGCTCCTCTGTCCATGTGATTTCCCAGTTAAGAATCCTGGAGTGGGTTGCCATTTCCTTCTCCAGGGCATCTTCCCGACTCAGGGATTGAACCCATATCTCTGGCACTGGCAGGCATATTCTGGCCACCAGGGAAGCCCAATAATAAAGTATGGGCAAGAATTAGGTGAGGATATTGTTGGAATTCATTATATTAAAAATATATTAAAAATTAAAAATAAAAATGAGAAAATATTTTGTCTACCATTTGTTGAGCGTCACACAGAAAGAATAAAGTTTTGCTTAAGTAGCACCCGGTCCTGCCGCCTCCCTCCTGAGTTGCCTGCCTTCATTTTAATGAAGCAGCACTGAAATCTTCCCATGATGGGGATGTCTTACTTGCGTGATTACTTGCAGTTGATGCTTAGAAAGATATTCATGGTTTCTAATGCAGTATGCTTAAATTTTTCTTCTTATTGAGAAAATAAAGGAAGCAGTAGGGCTAACACATAAAATGAAAAATATAATTACATCAAGAGTTGAAACAAAGTCATTTTCTGAAAGGATAAAGAGAGGAATGAGGAGAAAGAGAGAAACTTATTAATGAAGTAGGATCAGGTGTGCTGAGGTTGCATTTTAATATTGGCTGAGGATCTGGGCTGGGATGAGTGAGGCAGGGACTGTTCATATCTGTGTGCAGAGACAGTGGATCGTTTCAGAAAGGCTGAGGCTGCTTCTCAGGACACAGGAGAGGTACAGTCTCTCTTTTCTGAAATGCATGTTTTCAGGTCTGTGGCCCACTACAGATGGGTGGTTTCATTCAGCTTGCAGGAAAGTGCTGTATGTGTGGCATAAGAATAATCTTTTTACCAGAACAGGGATTTTATGAGCAGAAAGTTAATTTAGAATGTCATTTGTTGATGAACTTCAGTAAAGTATTTTATATCTAAGGTACATTTACCAAAGCCCTTTTTAGTTTTCCAGTTGATTAAAAATCATTGCTGAGTGCTAATAGGTGAATAGAGGGGGCTCAAGATTCAGAATTAGATACTCACATACAACCATTCAATTTTAAGATAGTAATTCAAGCCTTCCAATGACCAATATGATGGTGTAGCATATAATAAAACACTTTACATTTGTACATTACTCTAGAATTCTTTCAATGTACTTTCATGTTTTTAATTTTATTTTACCCTCACAGTAATACTGCAAAGGGGAATAGGTATTTAATTCATTAATGCACTTAATAATCAAACTCAAAATAAGCTTGTTATAAAAATTAACACATATGTATTCTATATAATTAATGTTGTTAAACAGACACATAGTAGAGTCACAAATACAAGCATGTACTTTGGACAAAATTAGAAAAAATATCTGGGCTCAAGCACTGATCCTGACTCTCACTGGTTTGATAACATTGAAGATGCTGTTTGACACGCCTGAACCTCATTTTAAAATGAGGAATTTAAAAAGAATATGGTATTAATGAATAACACCTAAGGTTGTGAATGAAAACTACCTGACACAACGGTTAGCTAATTTGAGTGACTTTTCTACTTATGTTCAGCTATATGCCTCCCAAATTTAAAAAAGATTAAAACAGCTTCCAAGATAAACCTTGTGTAAAATGGATATGACTGAAACCGAAGAAACACTATCTAAAAAAGAGCCACCACCCCAAATAGATAGTGCCATCAACTGAAGAGGAGTTAATTCCTAAGGATTTAGCTCGGAGTTTCCTGACATCTGAAAGGAAGCGCATTAGTTTCCTAATGTTCTCTCCAGACAAAAGAAAGCACACACATTTACTGTAAGAAATAAAGCTTTCCTTGGAATTATGTTTAACAAAGTGCATTTCCATGGGCCTTTTGAAAACTGATGTTTGAAGTGTAGTGGACATTGCTTGGCTCCAGTTTTGAAAATACAACAGAAATACAGATGAGACAACTTTCCTATCGAACCTCTGCAACAGCTCAGGACAAAACCTTCCATCATCAATCAGTGAAGGCATTGCTATGGAGAACTGAGATAATTTGGTCCCAGTACGTGACTTCTTTAATTTAAGTCTGAGTTTGGTAGTAAGGAGTTCATGATCTGAGCCACAGTCAGCTCCTGGTCTTGTTTTTGTTGACTGTATAGAGCTTCTCCATTTTTGGCTGCACAGAATATAA
>SJYC01100345.1:0-70153 GCA_006408675.1 Madoqua kirkii
TGTCCATGGGATTCTCCAGGCAAGAACACTGGAGTGGGTTGCCATTTCCTCTTCCAGGGAATCGTGCCAACCCTGGGATTGAACCCGCATCTCTCATCTCCTGCTTTGGCTGGTGGATTCTTTACAGTGGTATTACCTGGGAAGCCCTGGGCAGGTACTGGCTCTCAGACAAATCCTGATTGAACAACTAAGTACCTGTGATGCAGCTGTTCTATACTACTGGCTTGTGAAAATTGTATGCTTTAGACACCAGACATGAGGGAGACAGCATTATCATTATGTCGTGAATGTTGAGCGTTTTACTTACATTTCGGCCAAGTTAGAGGACCAACCCATTTCAGTAGCTGCTTGGAAAGTGGGTAGATTAATAGGTAAGGTTATTCTTTCCCTTACAAGGAAGCACTGACTTTTCCCTGTGGGCTTGCATTCCTCAAGTTCTGTGACTTACTGTCCAGGAAGGACAAGTGTCATCTTCATACACCAGCAGCATAGATGTTACTAGAAGTTTCCTTCTCCAATTCCCTGGACCAGAGGGGTTTACAGTAGTAGACACTGGGTAAAGCTGTGGAAACAACCCAATTATGTAGACTTCAGCTTATTGCTTCTGCCATTCCTCTTGGTTTAATCCATTTCAGATCAAATTCTCAATAATTCTGTTTCATGTCCTAAAATTCTGCTTGCTTGAGATGTGTGTTTCTATGGATGAGATTTTTCATACTTGGCTGGTTACCCTGGTGTCAATATATGTTTTCAAGTATCTTGGTTTAATCCATTTCAGATCAAATTCTCAATAATTCTGTTTCATGTCCTAAAATTCTGCTTGCTTGAGATGTGTGTTTCTATGGATGAGATTTTTCATACTTGGCTGGTTACCCTGGTGTCAATATATGTTTTCAAGTACTTTGGTCCAGTCATGTAAGGGGACCCAATTCAGTTCAGTCACTCGGTCGTGTCCAACTCTTTGCAAGCCCATGAACTGCAGCATGCCAGGCCTCCCTGTCCATCACCAATTTTCAGAGTTTACTCAAACTCATGTCCATTGAGTTGGTGATGCCATCCAACCATCTCATCTGTTGTCCCCTTCTTCTCCTGCCCTCAGACTTTCCCAGCATCAGGGTCATTTCCAAGTAGTCAGTTCTTCACATCAAGTGGCCAAAGTATTGGAGTTTCAGTTTCAACATCAGTCCTTACAATGAATATTCAGGATTAATTTCATTTAGAATTGACTGGTTGGATCTCCTTGTAGTCCAAGGGATTCTCAAGAGTCTTCTCCAACACTATAGTTCAAAAGCATCAAATTCTTTGGCATTCAGCTTTCTTTCCAGTCCAACATCCATGACTACTGGAAAAACCATAGTTTTGACTAGATAGAACTTTGTTGGCAAAGTAACATCTCTGCTTTTTAATATGCTGTTTAGCTTTTCTTCCAAGGAGCAAGCATCTTTTTATTTCATGTCTGCAGTTACCATCTGCAGTGATTTTGGAGCCCCTCAAAATAAAGTCTCTCACTGTTTTCACGGTTTCCCCATTTATTTGCCATGAGTGATGGGACCAGATGCCATGATCTAAGTTATTTGAATGTTGAATTTTAAGCCATTTTTTTTGCTCTCCTCTTTTACTTTCATCAAGAGTCTCTTTAGTTCTTCTTCACTTTCTGCCATAAGGGTGGTGCTATCTGCATATCTGAGGTTATTGATATTTCTCCCAACAATCTTGATTCCAGCTTGTGCTTAATACAGCCAGCCATTTCACATGACATACTCTGCATATAAGTTAAATAAGCAGGGTGACAACATACAGCCTTGACATACTCCTTTCCCAATGTGGAACCAGTCTGTTGTTCCATGTCTGGTTCTAACTGTTGCTTCCTGACCTGCATACAGATTTCACAGGAGGCACGTAAGGTAGTTTGGTATTCCCATCTCTTGAAGAATTTTCTAGAGTTTGTTGTGATCCACATAGTCAAAGCCTTTGGCTTAATCAGTAAAGCAGAAGTAGATGTTTTTCTGAAATTTTCTTGCTTTTTCTATGATCTAGTGGATATTGGCAATTTGATCCTTGGTTCCTCTGCCTTTTCTAAATGCAGCTTGAACATCTAGAATTTCATGGTTCATATACTGTTGAAGCCTGATTTGGAGAATTTTGAGTGTCAGTTTGCTAGTATGTGAGATGAGTTCAATTGTGTGGTAGTTCGAACATTCTTTTGCATTGCCTTTCTTTGTGATTGAATGAAAACTGACCTTTCCAGTCCTGTGGATGCTCCTGAGTTTTCCAAATTTGCTGGCATATTGAGTGCAGCACTTTAAAACAATATCACCTTTTAGGATTTGAAATAGTGCAACTAGAATTCCATCACCTCTGCTAGCTTTGTTCATAGTGATTCTTCCTAAGGCCCACTTGACTTCATAGTGCAGGATGTCTGGCTCTAGGTGAGTGATCACACCATTGTGGTTATCTGGGCCATGGAGTCCTTTTCTGTATAATTCTTCTGTGTATTCTTGCCATCTCTTTTTAATATCTTCTGCTTCTGTTAGGTCCCTACCATTTCTGTCCTTTATTGAGCCCATCTTTGCATGAAATGTTCCCTTTGTATCTCTAATTTTCTGGAAGAGATCTCTAGTCTTTCCCATGCTATTGTTTTCCTCTATTTGTTTGCATTGATCACTGAGGAAGTTTTTCTTATCTTTCCTGCTACTCTTTGGAACTCTGCTTTCAATGGGTTTATTTTTTACTGTGGCTCAGATCATGAACTTTTTATTGTCAAATTCAGACTTAAATTGAAGAAAATAGGGAAAACCACTAGACCATTCAGGTATGACCTAAATCAAATCCCTTATGATTATCCAGTGGAAGTGGCAAATAGATTCAAGGGATTAGAGCTGATATACTGAGCGACTGAAGAACTATGGATGGAGGGTCCTGACATTTTACAGGAGGCAGTGATCAAGACCATCCCCAATGAAAAGAAATGCAAAAAGTCAAAAGGGTTGTCTGAGGAGGCCTTACAAATAGCTGTGACAGAAGAGAAGTGAAAGGCAAAGGAGAAAAGGAAAGATACACCTATTTGAATGCAGAGTTCCAAAGAGTAGCAAACGGAGATAAGAAAGCCTTCTTCAGTGATCAGTGTAAAGAAATAAAGAAAAACAATAGAATGGGACCCAAATGAAAAAAAATTTTTTTTCTGTTGCTCTTATAAATGTGTGTGTGTGTGTGTGCACGTGTGTGCAAGCTCTAGTGTGCCCAACCCTTTGCGACCCCATGGTCTGTATAGCCTGTCAGGCTCCTCTGTCCATGGGATTTTCCAAGCAAGAATACTGTAGTGGGTTGCCACGCCCTACTCCAGGGGTTCTTCCTGACCCGGTGATCCAACCCTCGTCTCCTGTTTCTCCTGCATTGCAAGGAGATTCTTTATCACTGAGTCATCAGGGAAGCCCATTCCTATAAATCTTTCCAAGTATTTTTATGATTTCTCTTTCAAGAGACAGTAATTCCAAGATTTGCAGGACAGGATGTGCTTTGGAAGTCTGAAAGCAGCCACTTCATTCACACGTGTGACTCACAAGTGGAATTATCTCAGTGCAGGTGGCATTTGTTTGAAAGAATAAACTGATGTTTGTACAATACCTGCTCACTTATTTGTAAGATTCTTCACCTGATGGTGTTGCAACTTCCATATGCTAATACTGATGTCCAGTGCAAAGCAGGATTATGGCAATAATACATGAGCTTAATTTTCTATCCAGTGTTGCACCTGGATTCCTAGTTAATGAAGTAGTTCTTTAGTGTTATCTGTCTTTTGTAAGAGAAAATTTCCCAGGCATGGGAAATACATTCTCCTGAATCTCATCACAGAATTAAAATTTAGCAGTTATTGCCTTAGTCTTTATGGTTTTTTATTGCAAAAGTGAGAGTCCAAGTTCTGAAATGTTCAAAGTGAAATATGGAGCTATTAATAGTTCTTACCCCAATACCATCCACTTAAAATTTTTTGATTAATATTTTGTCTCAGTTTAAGGATTTATCACAAAAGAATATGTTCATAAATATTTTCTCACAATAGATTATATAAGATATCATAAAATATTTTGTACCTGGAACAATGATAGCTGGTTAATGAAGTATTTTTATGGGTACACATCTGATTTTTAAGCTCTGATTAAAAACCAATATATAAAATAAAATCATGTGAAAAACCTTCCAATGGTAAAACATGAAGAATTCCATTCCAAGAACTCTCCATTCCAGAACCAATCAGTAAAGTCACTGAGAAGGAATTTTATTCTTCCTTTTTGCAGGCTCACTCCATCAGGCAGAAGTAGATGGAGTTTTCAAGGGCTGAAACAGAGACTTCTGCCTTAGAAATTTAGAGAATAGTTTTCTGGTCTTTGTGAAGGATGTCTTCACTAATAAGCTTATGTGGATGAATCATCTGCATATTTTTATCTTCTCTGTAAACGTTTCAACTGGGACTGGCGGTCATTTAGCAAGACTGAGCCATAGTGATTTAATGACATATAGCCCTGCTCTGAGCCTTTGCAAAACATCTCCATTTATCTCAGGAGAGGATCAGTAGGATCCCTATAGCACAAAAAGAAACACAGAGGTGTGTGATGAAGGTCGGAGTTAATCAGGGACAAACGCAAGCTAAGGTCTCTAAATCCTTTTGTAATTCATTTACCATTGAGTTTAGAGATTGCTGTGGCTGAAAAGTTTTCCACGATCCCTTAGGCCTGGGTGAACTGCATCTCCTAGTTTCCATGGTATCCTGTGCACAGAGAACACTCTATTATCATTGCAGTTTACTTGAATTTCCAAATAGTAAGCCCTTTGAAGGTAAGAATTTTGTCTTATTAATGATTGTCTCCCCATCTCTTAACACATTTCTTGACCCACAGTGGTATCTCCATTAGTATCTACCAAGAAAATAAATATAGAAACACACAAATAAATGTTTACTAAATTTTCCACCTTACCAATAGCTTCCAAGCTCTAGCTTCAGGGTTTTGTTAACTGTTAACACTGGTCGCTAAACATGCTTAAGAAGGCTAGCTTGCTGTTGTCTGAGACATGTCTCAGTTGAACAGTCTGAGGATTCTCAGCAAGGAGGGCTATTGTTCTGAGCTATATACTGAGTTGACATCCTTCTAAACAGACACACGTAAGAATTTAAGAGGGTGCCTCCCATTTACATCACCTAGAACTCTCTCTCAAGAGCTGCATACTACTGCAACAAGGCAATGCATTAAGGAAGGGCCAAAACCTGGCTTATTTTGCTTTGAGGTTGGAGACAGAAAGCACCCGCTGATGCCTGGACATGGTAGGCATCCCCTGCATGGGGCACAAGGCAGAACACAGCCTCTGAGTGGCAGCAAAGCTGTTGCTGTGGGAGACGGGCGGGCCCCTTGCACTTCACCTGCCTGTCCTTTGAACCTCCTCTCAAAAAGTAAGTTTTTGGTGAGAATTAACAATATTTCCTGTAACTGAATTATAATTGCCTGGTTTCTCATCTTATTTCTGCACCAATTGACAAACCTCTTGAACTATGATTTTATCCTGTTCATTGTTGTGATTTAGCTCCTTATGCATTGATGTAATACAAGAAGTAATGCAAAGTAATTATTTCTGCTCATTGTGGGAGATTATAACTTGGAAGTTATATCAGGAAGATGATGAAGCCAAGAACATGTCCTTTTCCTTCTATAACTAAGCAGAAACAAAAAATTATAGCAGGCAGTGTCACCAGAAATATCAGTAACCTCAGGTATGCAGATGACACCACCCTTATGGCAGAAAGTGAAGAACTAAAGAGCCTCTTGATGAAAGTGAAAGAGGAGAGTGAAAAAGTTGGCTTAAAGCTCAACATTCAGTAAACTAAGATCATGGCATCCAGTCTCATCACTTCATGGGAAATAGATGGGGAAACAGTGTCAGACTTTATTTTTTGGGGCTCCAAAATCACTGCAGATGGTGACTGCAGCCATGAAATTAAAAGATGCTTACTCCTTGGAAGGAAAGTTATGACCAACCTAGATAGCATATTAAAAAGCAGATACATTACTTTGTCAACCAATGCCCATCTAGTCAAGGCTACGGTTTTTCCAGTGGTCATGAATGGATGTTAGAGTTGGACTATAAAGAGGGCTGAGCGCCAAAGAATTGATGCTTTTGCTCTGTGGTGTTGGAGAAGACTCAAGAGTCCCTTGGACTGCAGGAGATCCAACCAGTCCATCCTAAAGGAGATCAGTCCTGGGTGTTCATTGGAAGGACTGATATTGAAGTTGAAACTCCAATATCTTGGCCACCTGATGTAGAGAGCTGACTCATTTGAAAAGACCCTGATGCTGGCAAAGATTGAGGGCAGGAGGAGCAGGGGACAACAGAGGATGCAATGGTTGGATGGCATCACCAAATCAATGGACACAAGTTTGGGTAAACTCCGGGAGTTGGTGATGGACAGGAAGGCCTGGAATGCTGCAGTTCATGGGGTCACAAAGAGACAGACACAACTGAGCGACTGAACTGAACTCAAGTGTCACCAGGTATGTGCTGGAGAACTTGCCTCCAGGTTTTTGCATTGCACAGACATATCCTATTAAGTACAACCATACTTCCCAGTGACTTAGTGTAAAGAATCTGCCTGCAATGAAGGAAACCCAGGTTCAATCCCTGGGTTGGAAAAATCCCCTAGAGAAGGAAATGGCTGCCCCCTCTAGTATTCTTGCCAGGAAAATCCCGTGGACAGTGGAGTCTGGCAGGTTACAGTCCATGCGGTCACAAGAGTTGGACATGACGTAGTGACTAAACCACCCCCTCCCCCATACTGAGAACTACAGAAATAGAAATAGAGACTTTCCTGACATTGTTAATTTCTGGAGTTAGTTTTAAAACCCATAAAGAAAGGGGAAAGATTTCCTTATGGATATTGGTAAAATCAGTGAATGGTGCAAAAAAGAAGGAAACAAGATCAGGTCAGAGAACTTTAGTTCACAAACTCTTTCTTGGAGTTCACAAATTTCCTTCTCAAGAGAAGTTTAAGTGAAGAATAATATCTTCATTCATTTGTTTAGCAACTATTTTCCAGGCAATGTGTTAGATTCAGGGGATTTAAAAAGAGTAATTAAGCTTTCATGGAGTCTATCATCTAGAAAGGAAGAGACAAAACTAAAACAAAATCAGAAAGTAAATAGTAAAGCAAGGCTAATAAGACTTTTTTACTTTAAGCATAAAATGGTACATAGAAGGGAAACACTGCATCTTGAAAGATTAGAGAGCAGAAAACGTGACGTCCAATATTTTGGAAAGTAAAACTCAAGAGATGGAGTTATTGGAGATGAGACTGAAGGGCAAGCAGGGTCACTTTTTTGTTACCATGTTAGGATTTTGAACCTACAGTGTAAGTCATAGAGAATTGAAGGGTGTTAAACCACAGAAATATATCTGGATGTTTTAAACCACAAAAATATATCTGGATGTTAGACTAGTGACTCCTAATGACAATGTAAATCCTGAAGAGTCATTAAAGGGTTTTAAACCACAGAAACATATTTGGATGTTACATAAGCATATTTGGTGGTGGTGACTGTTTGGACTGCAGATGGTGACTGCAGACATGAAATTAAAAGACGCTTACTCCTTGGAAGAAAAGTTATGTCCAATCTAGATGGCATATTCAAAAGCAGAGACGTTACTTTGCCAACAAAGGTCCGTCTAGTCAAGGCCATGGTTTTTCCAGTGGTCATATATGGATGTGAGAGTTGGACTATGAAGAAAGCTGAGCGCTGAAGAATTGATGCTTTTGAACTGTGGTGTTGGAGAAGACTCTTGAGAGTCCCTTGGACTGCAACGAGATCGAACCAGCCCATTCTAAAGGAGATCAAAGGGTGTTCTTTGGAAGGAATGATACTAAAGCTGAAACTCCAATACTTTGGCCACGTCATGTGAAGAGCTGACTCATTGGAAAAGACTCTGATGCTGGGAGGGATTGGGGGCAGGAGGAGAAGGGGACGACGGAGGATGAGATGGCTAGATGGCATCACTGACTCAATGGACGTGAGTTTGAGTGAACTCTGGGAGTTGGTGATGGATAGGGAGGCCTGACATGCTGTAATTCATGGGGTCACAGAGAGTCAGACATGACTGAGGGACTGAACTGAACTGAACTGTTTGAAGCACGGACTCCAGAGAAACAATAATGAAGATAAGGAGATGTGCAAGTGGTCCAGAGAGAAGGGCTGAGGGTGTAGGCCTGTGAAGGGAAGTAGTTGTAGGAATGGAACACAAGGGTATCTTCTGGTAAACGCTGCAGATGTCCAGCTGGAAGTATTTAATAACTCACTGTAATGTGAGGATGAGAGGAAAGTAGAGATATGGATGACTGCTGCTGAGGGTAGGTGTTGACATGAACGGGGAGCAGACCACAGGAGAAGGACAAAGAAGAGGGTAAGTGTAGTTTTGTGGCTGTTGAACAGAGAAGTCTGAAGTTCCTGCTGAATATATGGGAGTAACATTAACAGGTAAGGAAGAAAAGAGACATATTTGTTCATGCCATCAGTATACAGTTTGAAATCACTAGAAGAACAACCTTGTATATTGTTTTATGTTGTACATATTAAATACTTGTATATTATAATATAGTATATAATTTGCTAATTTATATAAGAATTAATATTTATATGTTCATACATAATATTGTCAGTACTAAATGAATACACTATAATGCAATATGGATTTGTGATTATATATATTTGTATATTGTATGAGTGTGTGTAGCAGTCATTCAGTCATGTCTGACTCTTTGTGACCCCATAGACTGCAGCCCACCAGGCTCCTCTGTCCATGGAATTCTCCAGGCAAGAATACTCCAGTGGGTTGCCATTCCCTTCTCCAGGGGATCCTCCCAAACCAGGGATTGGACTCAGGTCTCCTGCATTCCAGGCAGATTTTTCACTATCTGAGCCACCAGGGAAGCTCATGTTCATATGTTAAACTCATATATATATGTTTAATATTTACATTCTTGTATTTACACTTAAGCTACTTTTCTGATGGGGCATATTTCAGAAGGAAATTACTCTATATTCCCCCCAAACAAGGATGCAGTGTGGTCCTTGGCCCTATGCTTTGCTTCTAGTACTTCTTCAGCCAAGAGTGAGTGGTTGGGCTTAGTGACTTCGGGCCCAGTGGTTATTAACCCTTCCTCTCATTCACAGAGCCTCACATTTTAGGAACAAGGGGATGTCTATAAAATTCCAGGTCTCTCATCCTTTTATATTCTAACAGAAATTTGTTCTATTTGAAAATTGTAACCATTCCAGAGTAATCAAATGAATCCTCTTTTAACTGCTCTGTATGAAAAGACTCCAAAAAAGAATCAATAATCTTAACAGGCATTTTAGCTCTATAACATAAACAGGATTTAACATCCATACAATGCTATTTTCACACTATTAACTAAGAAGTATGCAAATCAACACTGGTCTAGTCTGTGCTGACATTTCGTTAACACTTCATTAAAAAGAGTCAGGGCTCTTGGTACTTGAAGTTCTGCCAGAGATGGGATATTTCTTTTCCTTGAAAACCACATGTTTTCTCCTGAAGCTCCAGAGCTTCTTGGAATATCTGTTAATATTCATATACATTTCAGCTGTTTTTAAAAAAAAAAAAAACCCTAATGGGTTCTGCTAACATCCTATATCTCACAGAAGACCAGAAATTCTGAGTGTCCTTCTAAGGATTCATTTTAAATCCAAAGTGGTCTCCTTGAGAATAGTTGCCTTGATAGGTGACCCAGCAGTGGTGGAGTGATGGAATAATCAACGATGGGGTGAGTTTGCTCCATTCAACCATGCTTTTAACCATTCAGTATTTAGTGAGCACTTATGGTATTTATTAAACACTTAGAGCATTCTAAGCACCCTGTAAGGTTTTGTGCATAAAGTATAAAGAAGTTTCAATGCTTGAGGATGGATTCACCGAGTGATTATGGAATGTAACCATGTATATCTTACAATGTAGTAAATATAAATATATATCTTATAATGTAACGTATTAAATTTCACAATAGGATTATGAATAGTGTGCTATGGAAGCCCTGCCTCTAGGACACTGACACAGAGAAATGGATATTTAGTCTGAGTGTTTGATCATAATTAAAAATTTTCCATATGGAGAAAAGTATCTGTGTGTGTGGAGGGGTCATTGGTGTGTGCATTCCTGAATTTGGAAATGGAATGGATTTTCACAAACCCCAAGTGTGTCCTGAATACAAGAGGAAATGGTATACTGAGAAGATAAAGTGCTATTGAAGCCTTGAGTGTTGGGCCGGAGACGGAGGCCCGTCTTAGTTCATTTTAGCTGGACAGGTGGATCTCGATCAATTTCAGCTCCTGGAGCCCTCTTGGAAAGCCTAAGACATTTCCAGTGTGTAAGATTATGACTTACTGAGCAATATCTTCAATGATAATAGACATCTGAGTCTGAAACATCTGGGCCCTAAGTTTGTTGAGGTCCTGTGCTGAAGACCAACAAAGGCCCAGTTTTTCCTTAAGTAACTTCAAGTCCTGGATTGATGCAGTAGGTGGAGCATCGATTGCTCATGACTTTCAGGCTTACGTCTGTCTGCAATGCAGCCCAGACCTCGTTTCTCCTTGTCTGTGGGGCTCTAATGCTACCCTAGAGAACAGGCAAATTAAACATCAGCCTTTGCATCCTCAGCACTCTGAGAGGTTCGCACCTACACTTTCAGGAAGGTACTTGTGTGCAGCTTACAGACAACACTGTTGTGAGAAGGAGAAATGAGAGCTCATTTAAATAGTGGCATTTCTGGAGTACTGAGTCAGTTTCACAAGGGACTGATTGTTCTTCATCAATTAACCTCTGCTGAACGCCTAAGATGGGATTAACACTGGTTGGGATGAGTATTCCTTGTAGAAGGAATTCCAGTTGGCAAAATCTTTTTGTCCTTTCAAGATCCTGGGGATGTTCTATTGCTTGTTGAGGATAGTGGCCATCTCTTGTTCAGTTTTATTTACTTGACACTTACAAAAGTGTTTACTATTTTTGAATTTAAAAAAAAGACTTCTTGGATAGTGTTATCTAAAATTTATCTTATAAATATTTAAAGTTCTGTTTAGAAGTATTTAAACTTGGAAAATCACAAAAAGCAAGGTAGGTATCAGTCTATATATCAGAAATTTTCTTCAAAATATTCTTGTGATCTCCCCTTGGAAACAAGGAGTAGCTGAAGTCATGAACACTATAGGCTCAGATAGAGAGTGCATCTTGACTTAAAATGAATAGAGTAACTGCGCCCCCCACAATTTATTCATATTAGTCAGCATGACCCAGCTAGAAAAGTGTTTTAGCTTAGAAATCTGTATGCAGGTCAGGAAGCAACAGTTAGAACTGGACATGGAACAACAGACTGGTCCCAAACAGGAAGAGGAGTACCTCAAGGCTGTATATTGTCACCCTGCTTATTTAACTTCTATGCAGAGTACATCATGAGAGACGCTGGACTGGAAGAAATACAAGCTGGAATCAAGACTCCCAGGAGAAATATCAATAACCTCAGATATGCAGATGACACCACTTTCTTATGGCAGAAAATGAAGAGGAACTCAAAAGCCTCTTGATGAAAATGAAAGAGGAGAGTGAAAAAGTTGGCTTAAAGCTCAACATTCAGAAAATGAAGATCATGGCATCTGGTCCCATCACTTCATGGCCAATAGATGGGGAAACAGTGGAAACAGTATCAGACTTTATTTTTCTGGGCTCCAAAATCACTGCAGATAGTGACTACAGCCATGAAATTAGAAGATGCTTACTCCTTGGAAGAAAAGTTATGACCAACCTAGATAGTATATTCAAAAGCAGAGACATTACTTTGCTGACTAAGGTCCGTCTAGTCAAGGATATGGTTTTTCCAGTAGTCATGTATGTACGTGAGAGTTGGACTGTGAAGAAGGCTGAGGGCCGAATAATTGATGCTTTTGAACTGTGGTGTTGGAGAAGACTCTTGAGAGTCCCTTGGACTGCAAAGAGATCAACCCTGGGATTTCTTTGGAAGGAATGATGCTGAAGCTGAAACTCCAGTACTTTGGCTACCTGATGCGAAGAGCTGACTCATTGGAAAAGACTTTGATGCTGGGAGGGATTGGAGGCAGGAGGAGAAGGGGATGACAGAGGATGAGATGGCTGGATGGCATCACTGACTCAATGGACATGAATCTAAGTGAACTCCGGGAGTTGGTGATGGACAGGGAGGCCTGGCATGCTGTGATTCATGGGGTTGCAAAGAGTCGGACATGACTGAGTGACTGAACTGAACTGAACTGAAAGTGTTTTAGCTTACACTAGTGTTTAATTCTCTAGTTAAGACAGAGCAGTTAAGCCAGTAGCGGTAAAACCCTAACCCTTTGCTGTAGGTTTCAGAAAAGACAACAGAAGCAGAAAGGAAGCCCTCGTATTTGAGGGAACAGCCTCGGTGGAAGGAGACAGCTAAGTGAGCTGGAAAGGAAGTGGTCACTGAACACTCTACAAAGCTCTAAGCGCTTGTCACAGCCTGGGACTGACCCTCACAGTTGTCATCATGTTTGTTCAAATGGCCCCTTGAGACCCAACTCTCAGTCTCCATTTCCTTCCAGGGCAGGAAAAGCCAGACGGCACAGTGAACCCTAGTCCAGAAGCAGTTGTCAGAGCTGTGTCTGCTTTGACCTGTGTCTTCCCTGATGGTCTCATGCTTGGTGGCAAGGGTTTATAGCATTACCATGTGCCAAGCTTCTGGGAAGGGCTGTTCCCACTGCTGACCACTGGAGCTTTGCTTGGAGGCTCAGGAAGCAGCGTGGCCATGGGTAGCCCTGACCTTCCCCGAGGGGTGCAGGATTGGAAACATGGCGATCATGGAGGTAGTATGACTCCTCCCTTTTATCCCAACTCCAAATAATAAGCCTCTTTCCTCCCTTTTTAAATATAAACGTGACACATTGCTTACCTTGTTTGAAAGTGAAAAGTGAAAATGAAGTCGCTCAGTCTTGTCCAACTCTTTGCGACCCCATGGACTGTAGCCTAAAGGCTTCTCCATCCGTGGGATTTTCCAGGCAAAAGTACTGGGAGGGTTGCCATTTCAACCACCAGGGAAGCCTACCTTGTTTGAAACAGACAGGTAAATTAGAGAAAACAGAAACAGAGTGTCTGCAAACAACTCAGTTAGGTACAGTAGCCTTTCTGTGATTTCAGCTAGAAGCAACCACTTACAGGACAAGAAGAGTAAGTGCCTCTCTCATTTACATCAGCTGATGCCTTTTGGAGGAGGGGCTCACTGACCTTTTCATCTTAATTTTAATTATCTATCAATTATTTATCTCTGTCGGTGAGCCATAGACTGTCTTAGATGCTTAATACTGTCTTGCTGGAGGAAACTGCCCATCATCTTTGCAGGAGAGATCCACAGGAAAGTTGCTTTCCTTCTTTTTCCTCTCTCTCTCTTTTAGAATTTTATATTTAAAGGAAATACAGCTCATTTATAAAAGAGGGAAAAATAACTCAGTAGTTCTGCTCTTAGCATTGGGGGGTTCATTAGGAATATGCAATTGATAAATATACTGTAGCTCAACAATTGCACATTATATATTGCTGACCTGTCCTCTCTGGCCGGTGGCTGTATTTTGGTGATACACTGGCAGGACAGTTGGTTTCACAGCCAGATTGCTCCCTTGATCTTAGTAAAACAAGGTTTCTGTCACACATGACTTCAGACATCATAATTCTTAGAACAAGAACCAGTATTTCCAAGGAAGTTTTTTGGCAGTTGCTTGGAGCAGGTTAAATTACGACTCAGTGCAAGGTTAATATGTTTCCTTTGATAAAATTTCAAAGAAAATAAAGCTGTAGACTCACAGGATGACCTTGGAAGATTTGTAAAATAATCATTATCCCCATAATTGGTAGGAAATTTTGGTGCTTTTATCTACACCCATCCACCTGTCCATTATGTGCTGTTGTGTCTGACTCTTTGCGACCCGCTAGACTGTAGCCCCCCAGGCTTCTCTGGTTCTGGGATTCTCCAGGCAGGAATACTGGGGTGGGTTGCCATTTCCTCCTCCAGGGGCTCTTCCTGACCCAGGGATCGAACCCTCATCTCTTGCATTGCAGTCAGAGTCTTTACCTCATGAGCCATCAGGGAAGTCTGCTTTTATCTACACAGTGTTTCAGAACATGATGCATGATAAAAAAATGATCCATGTTGATGGTATTTAAGTAAAAGAATTTCAGAAGGAGCAATCTCCATCAGAATACAACTGTTTTACCTCATGCGGGGGTTAAAGCGCAGCTTAGAGAGAAAATGATGGTGCAGAGTCCTGTGAATATTTCAGTGGCACAGAAATGCCTATTATCAATAATAACAGTAATAAGCAGTGAGGGATTCAGCTGAAGAAGTTGAAGGCGAGACACTGTCACAGTATTTCCCTAGAATTAAAAATAAAAACAAACTTTGGCTCTCTTGTGCACACGACACTTTTAATTGTGTGGAGAGAATAGAGCTCTAAATGTGGTGCTTCGTTGTCTGAGGAATTCTTGATGGAGACAGACTTCACAGGAAGTCTAAATTGTGTCACTCACTGTCTGAGTTTTTGCATTAAGATCTTTAGAAGATAATTTGTTGATTCTTCATGTAACCGCAGGCTGAATTCTCTCAGGTTATCACAGAAGAAATGTTACCCCAAAGCAGAAAATATCCCAGTGATTGCTTCAGGCTTGAGCACAAAATTTCTTGTCAAAAAATTAAGTCCAATCTTGAAGGTTATCAGTATTTGCATATATACCCCTATTTTTTCCAATTCTCTGGGGCTGAAAGACTGGGTAGAAGTGGGAGGAAAGATTATCCTTACATTGAAAATACTAAAGATTGGTTGATAGAGTAAAATTCATAGAGTCAGGAAGTGCATTGGTAGATGCTGGGGCTGGGGGATAGTGGAATGGGGGAGAAGGTATTTAGTGGGGATAGAGTTTTGGTTTAGGAAAGTGAAAAATTCAGGAGACAGTTGATAAGAAGTGTCCAACAATGTGAATGTACTTAGTGCCACTTAACTATACCGGCAAATATGGTTAAAGGGTATGTTTTATATTATGTGACTTTTATCGTAAGAAAAAACCATAAATAAATTGGCCGATAGCATTTTCCTAGTCTGAGTACATGAGTCTTTATGACTGAGTCACTGCAAAGAAATGTTTTAAGCTTTTAGCTTTGCAGACAGGATCCACAATTGTTTATATGCAACTACTTTTACCATTTCCTCTTCAAATATCAGTCTATTTTAGGAACAGTTACTTTTTAAGTATATATGAAATTATGTATGAATAACTTTGTGGGTAATGTGACATTATTACAAAGGGCAAAGTAAAAATATTTTCTCTGTAAGGCATGTTTTCTGTGTATTTTTTCTGTGGAAATCAGAAAGGCAACATTCACAGGTCTTCCCAGTGGCTCAGATGGTATACAGACTGCCTGCCATGCAGGACAATGGGGTTTGATCCCTGGGTCAGGAAGATCCCTTGGAGAAGGACATGACAACCAGCTCAAGTATTCTTGCCTGGAGAATCCCATGGACAGGGGAGCCTAGTGGGCTACAGCCCACGAGGTCATAAACAGTTGGACATGACTGAGTGACTAACAGACACCCACAGTAAACTTATTTGATTTGGCAATGTTCTTTTGCTCATAGAAAGCAGCCTTGGAGAGAAGAGTAGATATTTTGGAAGATTAGGCAGAATGCAAGGGGATGAAGCCTGGTGAGCTGCTGGGGGTGTGCGTTCCTCAAAGCCCACCCATTCATCTCCAAAACAGAGGGAAAAGGGTAGGATCTCATTCTGTAATGACAGCCTGGGTCTCACTAGTGATCTGATGCATTCTGGAGTCCAGATATTTCTTGATGAATTTCAGACATCAAGTTACCCTAGAGTAATTTTGTTTTTATTTTTAAAGAGATGCTCACAGGACTACAATCTTCGTTAAACACCAGCACTAGGGAATTGTTACAGATAGGAATGCTTCTTGTCCATCAGATAGATTGGTTTGGCAAAGAATTACTAAGGATTTCGGAAATTCCAGAATTTGGTGTTAGGGTGTTAGGAATGCTTTATGCTAAGGTCAGAAAGGTGACTTTGAACCTCTGGGGGTAGCCAATTACTTAATCACACCACAACTGTTTTATTCAAGACACCACCCTAGGCCTTTAGAGAGGCACCTGAAGTCTCTGTGGCCAAAGAGCTTGCATTTATTTGCAGAAAAATTCAGAAGTGGACGAAAAATGAATGGGGTAAGGCAGTATCTGGAAAGTGCCCAGTGAAAGGCAGGGGAAGAGAAGTTACAGGGAAGAAGGTATGTGAGTTTAGGTGCTTTGATTCAAATCAAAAATAATGCTCTTTACTTGAGCAAAAGAGAATTTATTTGAAGAATTTTAGGAACTCACAGAATCAGACACGACTGAGTGGCTGAAAAATAGCAAGGAAATTACAGACTTGTCAGGAAGTATCAAGAGTCTTGCTTGGAGGCCTGGGGCATCAAGCTTGGGAGGGGTTAGAAAGCAGCCTTGCAGGAGCCATCCAGAAATCTGAGGGTGTCGTCAGTCCTGGGATTTGAAGAAATTCTGTGTTAGATCACTCCAAGAAGTGGAAATGATTCGAAACATTTTTATATTCCACCAGAGGTGTAGAAATGATGTTGCTTGTATACTTGGAATCAGGCAGAGTTCCTTTTGCTTGGAAAGTGTTAGGCACTCAGCTGTGTCTGATTCTTTGCGACCCTGTAGACTGTTGCCCACCAGGTTCCTCTTGTGGCTGCTGCTGGCTAGTCGTGTCAGCCGTGTTCAACTCTGTGCGACACCATAGACGGCAGCCCACTAGGCTCCTCCATTCCTGGGATTCTCCAGGCAAGAACACTGGAGTGGGTTGCCATTTCCTTCTCCAAAGCATGAAAGTGAAAAGTGGAAGTGAAGTTGCTCAGTCGTGTCTGACTCTTAGTGACCCCATGGACTGCAGCCTACCAGGCTTCTCCATCCATGGGTTTTTACAGGCAAGAGTAGAGGAACCTATAAAAACAAAATAGAATCTAATATATGCTTTCTGCCTCTGTAACTCAGCTTGCCTCTTGCATGATCACTACAGATCCCCACTATAGTTTTGGGGAAAAATAGCAATACCCGGAGCTTAAACTTACCTCACTCACCCTGCATCTTGCAGTTATCCAGCCTGTGTAGTCTTGCTTAGCCATGCTTGTCTGTGTGAAGGTCAGGCAGTTCCCTGCCCCCTCCCCATCTTGTGAGCCTAAAGTAACTGCTCTGTAACTCAGCTTGCCTCTTGCATGATCACTACAGATCCCCACTATAGTTTTGGGGAAAAATAGCAATACCCGGAGCTTAAACTTACCTCACTCACCCTGCATCTTGCAGTTATCCAGCCTGTGTAGTCTTGCTTAGCCATGCTTGTCTGTGTGAAGGTCAGGCAGTTCCCTGCCCCCTCCCCATCTTGTGAGCCTAAAGTATCCAATACAAGATACAGAACACAAACCTGGAACAGGACCTTATGAAGGAACTGTGCACCCAATGGTCAGGGCTCAGAGCTTAGAGTGTTAACTCCTCTGGGCCCACTGGCATAATTAACCTGAGTTCTCCAACTCTCAGAGTGTCCCTTGGTTTCTTGACAGCCAGTTTCTGCAACACTCTGTCCATGAGATCCTCCAGGTAAGAATACTGGAGTGGGTTGCCATTGCCCTCTCCAAGAGATCTTCCTGGCTCAGGGACTGAACCCTTGCATTTTAGGCAGATTCTTAAGGAGAGAGATCAAGTTGGTAAAGTAAGTGGGAGCCAGATTGTGGAGTGTCATCCTGAAATTATCTTACTAACTGGGGAGCTATTTGGCAAGTTTAGCAAGAGTTGTTGTTATTGCTTAGTTGCTAAGTCACATCCGACTCTTTTGTGACACCATGGACTGTAGCCTGCTAGGCTCCTCTGTCTGTGGGATTTCTCAGGCAAGCCTACTGGAGTGGGTTGCCATCTCCTTCTTCCTGACCCAGGGATCGAATCTATCTCCTGTTTGGCAGGCATGTTCTTCCCACTGAGCCACCTGGGAAGCCCTTAGCGCAGCAATATTAGCACTGTTTTCAACTCTGCTCTTTGCACGGTGTTTTCAGAAGCGCCCATGCCTTTCCTGGTTTCTGATGCTTTCTGATTCAGCCTGTGGCTAGTCTCTTCCTAACTACTCGCCTTCCTCAGAGAAGTCTCTGGCCTGCTTTCCCTAGGGCAGGGCTTCTAAAAAGAGTTTCACAAAGCTGCTGGAATTGGCAGTAACTGGGGAGATTTGTAAAATGCATCTTCTGAGGGCTCTACAGAATTAGAATCTTTGGGAGTGGGAGCAGGACTCTGCATTTGTAACAATTTCCCTAAGTGATTCTTTTGTGCACCAATAGTCATAAAACACTGCCTTGAGGAATGCTTAAAGGGACAGATAGATGGAAAGTTTACGGTAAGACTTGATCTTCTTTTTTCTTGATCGTCTCTTCCTTTTCCTTTCATTTTCCAAATTCTGCTTCTTTTCCTCTGTCTTCTCTGACTCAAGAAACACTTCCCTTGTTGAGCCCCTATGTGTGCAGAACGCCGCTGATGTTTTTCACGGACACTGGAAGCTTAAAGACATACCTGA
Source organism: Madoqua kirkii (assembly GCA_006408675.1). Classification (NCBI taxonomy): domain Eukaryota; kingdom Metazoa; phylum Chordata; class Mammalia; order Artiodactyla; family Bovidae; genus Madoqua; species Madoqua kirkii. The sequence continues at coordinate 18,697 of SJYC01100345.1, forward strand.
AGGTCTTAGAATATGTGTCTGTTCCAAATAAGCATTGGCAGAAAATCAGTGCTATTTCAGGGTAAGCCTTTTATGGTAAGGTTGTTTAGCACTTGCTTTGAGTAAGGCTGACTTTGATTTGCAAGCTTGGTAAGACTTGAGTCAGGAATATCTAAAAATTTTTGGCTGTTGATAAAGGGACAGCAGCTGGTGAAATGAAATGGCAGTGATCAGGGTAAGAGAGTCTCTTTCAGATTAGCTCAGAGCCTCAGTGAGCCGGCAGAGCCAGCCAGCAATACTTGGGTTAGCTGTCTCTCCCCTTATTCACTGGGCTTGCTTTGTGAGATATCATAAAGAGAAACAGCACTTATTTAACATATCTCATGTTTTATAGATAGCGTCTTATTACTAGAATAATACCTAGCACATAGTAAGATTTGAACAAATATTTTAAAATATTTTATTTTTTATTTATTTGGCTTTGCTGAGTCTTAGTTGGCATGCAGGATTATTATTATTATTATTTATTTTTTGGTTGCGGCCTGTGGGATCTTTAGTTATGGCAAGTGGAATCTAGTTCCTTGATCAGAGATCAAACCTGGGCCTTCTACACTGGGAGTGCAGTCTTAGCCACTGGACTACCAAGAAAGTCCTTGAATAAAGACTATTGTTGAAGGACTCATTTAGTTAATCAGTGAACACTAGCAATGTTCCAGGCACAGGAGATGCAGCAAGGAACAGAAAACAAATCCCTGCCCTCATGTAGCTTATCTTCTAGAGCCTGTTATTTTATGTCAATGTCAATTCTAGGTGGATAATATAATCTTCATTTGACAGATGAGAAACTGGAGCTTGGAAAAGTCAGCTTGCTAGAGGTCAGACAACTAGGAATTTGTGAGCTCTGTAGGAGACAGATTCCCACATCTATTTGGCTTCCAAACTCATGTATTTTCTATGACATCATTACAGTCTCAGGCCGATTTTTATAAAAAGCTATCTTCTTTTCTCTGGATGTGTTGGTCACCCTTTGGAATCAAAGTGAATTTCTTCGAAAACTGCCTTTAGATAATGTGAAGAACTGAGAAGATGCCAAACAATGGATCACTCTGTCTCTTGCACCCTGTGTGGAAATCAAGACTTCAGCTAACCTCTTAGAAACCAAGCTGAACTGGAAACTTACATGGTGTTTGGAGATGTCTAGTATCTAAAACCCACTCCTGCCTCCGACAGTTCTCCCCATTCCTTTTGGGAAGAGTTTTGCACAACTACCTATAAAGCAGCCAACCTGCTCCACGTTAAAAGTCCTGCATGTTGTTCAAGTAGCTGAAAAGTTATCCTCCCAACTTCTCACGCACACGCTACTGATACCTAGCCCAGCCCTGTGGGGCTCCTGAGGGCAAGCCTTTCTGTGCCTCTATTTCTTTGATTACAGGAAATAGCCTTCTTTTAGCCTCCATGACCTGAGTTCCAATGGGCAGATTCAAGCAGTTGTTAATTAGGGAAGGGAGGGGATGTAAGACCTGGGAGGAATAAACAGTCACAAGAACCGATAGTGCAACCTTGGGGCAAGCTCTCGGTTCCCCATCAAGGGATATACACAACAGTATCTTTGAGCTGTTTTCTGATACTGAAACACCCTCCAGGTGGAGGAAGATGATGACTAACTGCCCACAAGCGTACAGACCACAGAACAGTTGGAACATGAGGGTCGATCACGCTGATTCTTTCCTCTAGCTGATCAGAATGTTCACAAGATGATCACACCCTCTTTGAACCATTAATATAAACCTTCTCATGACCCTCTTCAAGTTGGGGCACTCAGTTTTTCAAGGCAGGAGACTGCTGTGGTCCGCCTTGCCTGGTAAAGTGATGAAGCTATTCTTTTCTACTTCATTCAAACCTCTGTCTCCAGGCTTCAATTCATCACCAATGTAAGAGAAGCTGGGCTTTCAGGATTACTATTTACTGTTTCTTTTTCATCCCACCCACTCTTTTCTCTGACAATCCAGTGTACTGGCATTCCCAGAGCCTTTCAGACACAGCAGAATATGATCTTAAAAATGACTGTGTAAGACATGTGATATTTCTCTTGTCCAGTCTTTGCATTTAGAAGAGGGTACAGTTTAGTTCAGTTGAGTTGCTCAGTCATGCTCAACTCTTTTCAATTCCATCACCAACTTCTGGAGTTTTCTCAAACTCATGTCCATTGAATTGGTGATGCCATCCAACCATCTCATTCTCTGTCATCCCCTTCTCCTCCCGCCTTCAATCTTTCCCAGCATCAGGGTCTTTTCCAATGAGTCAGTTCTTTGCATCAGGTGGCCAAAGTACTGGAGTTTCAGCTTTAGCATCAGTCCTTCCAATGAATATTCAGGACTGATTTCTGTTAGAAACACCGGGGGAAGAAAAAGCCACCTCTAAGGACTGTCGATGGAAACCTTTATTGGGTGGTTGCTCTCAAGCAGAACTCCTGGGGGCTAGCAGGCAAGGGAAGGGAGTCTGTGAGGTATGGGGGTGGGGACGAGGTTTTTATAGTCAGTGCTGGCGTCCAAGCCATGTTCTCCCATATAAGGTAGGAAGCGCGGGCTGTAGTGGTGATTGGCACTTGATTGGGCCAGGCCATGGGGTTGGTTCCCGGAAGTTTGGTCCACTTCCGGTTCCTGTTTGGGCGGTGGCCAACCACTGGGACCTTCTGGGCTCTGACGCATCCGGCTAGGCTCGACCTCTGAATTTCCTTTAGGATGGACTGGTTGGATCTCCTTGCAGTCCAAGGGACTCTCAAGAGTCTTCTCTAACACCTGAAAAGGGCACAGCTGAGCCCAAAAGACTGACTCCTGTCAAGAATGGCTGAGAGAGGGTGCAGTCTCTGATGTTCACTCCACTGTCCCTTCTACTCTACAGATTTCCTCTTCTCTCAAGCAGAATTAGTTACTTTTTCCTTTGAGTCCATAAACTTCTGCTAATACTAATGCTTATGATAGACTCACCTGTTTGATAATCAGTTGTTATCATGGCCTTGCCATTGGACAGCACTGGACTTGCATCTTGGAAACATTTGAACATGAGTAGAGGCTACAGTAGGAGAAGGCAATGGCACCCCACTCCAGTACTCTTGCCTGGAAAATCCCATGGACAGAGGAGCCTGGAAGACTGCAGTCCATGGGGTCACTAAGGGTCAGACACGACTGAGCAACTTTACTTCCACTTTTCACTTTCATGCATTGGAGGAGGAAACAGCAACCCACTCCAGTGTTCTTGCCTGGAGAATCCCAGGGACTTGTGAGCCTGGTGGGCTGCCGTCTACTGGGTCGCACAGAGTTGGACAAGACTGAAGTGATTTAGCAGCAGCAGCAGCAGTCTTTGCAGGAGCTCCATCATGCTTTGGTGTGCTGAATGGAACTGAAGGAGTTATTCTGAGAGAGAACAAATTAAAAGAATGTGAACTTGACTTTGCGTCCATTCAGAATAACTTGCCAATGATGTAAATAGGTGTAGGGAGTACAGTTGAGCTTTCCAAGTCATTCTCTAAAGAAATTAGCTGGGCTTTCCCTGGGGATCCAGAGGTTAAGACTGCAGGGTGAATGAGTTTTGATCCCTGGTCAAGGAACTAAGATCCCCCATGCTGCATAGTGTGCGCCCCCCCAAAAAAAAACAAGCAAAGAAACTATAAAAACATCAAGTAAACGTCATTTTTTGGTCCTGACCATACACTTAAACAATGTGAATTTGGATAGACTGTCTGTCCCTTATTAGGTGGAGCAGTGGTAAAGAATCCGCCTGCCAGTGCAGGAGATGAAGGAGACATAGGTTCAGTCCCTGGGTCAGAAAGATCCTGGAGAAGGAAATGGCAACCCACTCCAGTATTCTTGCTCAGAGAATCCCATGGACAGAGGACCCTGGCGGCTACAGTCCATAGGTTTGCAAAGAGCTGGACACGACTGAGTGACTAAGCAGGCATGAATAATTTTGGATGAGTTACCTTCTCTCTCAGTGACTCAGTTTCTTTATCTGTAAAATATGCTAAATGTGAGGATTCTGTGGGATAAAGCCATGAGCACATACCCCAGCACATAATAACTCCTCACTTATTATTACTTTTATTCTCACAATGTTTGAGAGTCATGATACCTTCATTTTATAGATAAAGTAACACCAGCCACTATCATTTATTGTGTGCAATCTTTTGTTGAGTTTTTACAGCAAGCTTGTGGGGAGGCATGGTGATCACCCCTGCTTTCTCCAAGAGGAATCAGGCTCTATTTGCAGTCACCTGGCTGGGTGAGCGGTGGAGCGGGAATTCAGACTTAGCTCTGATGAACTTCTGAGGTTTCATTTTTGCCACTATGACAAGCTGCCTGTAAGGAATGATTGCCACTTCAGAATGGCACTCAGCCTTCTTAAAATACTTCTGTTCTTCAAACGAAATCCCTCACATCAGTTCTAAATCTGTAACACTTGGGGAATTAAAGTTTCATCTCATGTAATGTTGCATTGTGCTCTCTGCACTGTTCACGCCTCAGACAGGAGGGTTCTTGCCCCGAGGCATCTGCATTTCACGAGTGGGTGGCTGATCTCTATACCATCTATAAGGTGCTCTGAGAGCTCTCTGGATGAAGGATGGCTGCAATGGAAGTCAGTATTTCTGCACAAGACGAATGTGTTCCCACTACTGTTCCCACTAATACTGAATGTATTAGTTTATCTTGTTTCCCTGGAATACTGGGGCCACACGTGCAGCGAATGTTACAGCATGCATCCACTTCACACACTGAACTTGCATTTTACAAGAGTTCAGTTATTAACATGTGAATCTGAACTCTTGTCCCTGCTGGAGGTAACTGATAGCAGAATAAAAATCGTTGACTATAACTTCAACATTCAAATGCGAATGGATAGGACCAGAGCAGAATCTTCTTATTGGAAACTGGCCCCTTGCCAGCTCTTGAGTTCTGAGAGAGATCTAAGACCTGGGGGAAAAAATAGCCAAGATATAAAATATGATTTCCGTTTGCTTTCACTTTGTTTCTTCAAATGTAACATTCCCCTGTAGTTCTTAGTTACGTTTGATCACATCAAAGCTGGCTTAGATACATCTTTTGAAACACTCAAAACATTTTGCTGAATAACCTAGAGAGGTCATTTATTTTAGTGTGAATAAAATCCAGATCTATTAGAAGTAATTGCAAATCTTTTTTCTCCCATATCTGTACCAGTCCTAGACAAATTTTTACAAATCTTTGGCAAAATAAAAAAAAATAAAAAAGAAGGGTGATGTGGCAGATTTTCCATGATGCTAAATACGTTCAGCAAAAGTGCTGACCTCTATTTTGAGAATTGATTTTGCAAAATACTTTGTGTTGTAATGAAATGGTAGTGTTTTATTATGAAATGATAGTATTAGTAGACGTAAGTTTTTGCTTCTCATGTTTTTGGCAGTATCCAAAGTTGCTATCTTTATTTCTATCTGCCATTTTTGTTGTTATTGTCAATTTACTGGCCTCTATAATGCAAGTCTAGAAATCACTGGTGTGGTAAAAAGAGCATAGGTTTTGAAAGTAGAAACCCCTGTTTCCTTCCTTGTTGGATTTGCTAGGACCAGATGAGCTGAGTCCTTACTGGTTCTTTGTGAATTCCAGTTTCTCCAGTGGTCATGTAAAGGTGAGGGCTTCCTTCCTGGTGCAGCGGTAAAGAATCTACCTGCAATGCAGGAGCCCCAGAAGACACAGGTTCAATCCCCAGTTGGGAAGATCCCCTTGGAGGAAGGCATGACAACACCCTCTAGTAGTCTCGCTGGAGAATTCCCCTGGAGAGAGGAGACTGGCAGACTACAGCCCAGTGGGTCACAAGAGTCGGACACGGCTGATTGAATTAGCAGGCACACACACAATGTAAAGGTGATAGAGTTGTTGAGAGAATTCAATAAGACCACATATACCAAATGTCTAGCTCACAATCCTACCTAATAAATGAAAGTCCCTCCTCTGTACTTTTTCCTCATAGAGGTTCAGTTCATGAGGAGAAGGAGAGTGTGGTCACTGGTTGAGATTTGAGGGTGGAGCAGGTTAAGGGGGACAAATCATAAAATAGTGAAGGTCCCAAAGGCAGGTTGTGTTTGAGGGAAGCCTTTCTTTCTACACCTTACAACATTTTTTGATTCTGAGGAAACTTGGAGGGTAAGAACATCTCTTGTTGCCTTTGACTCCCCACCCTCTGGTCCAGGGCAGGCAGCACTGCTACAGGTGGTATGACCTGGGAAGTAGCCTTTGATTTAACTATCTGCATGCAGGAGTTTACAAGGGTGTGCTTTCCAGTTTAATGCCTGCAGGGGAAGTGAAGGAAGAAGGCTTAGGCAGAGATCTCTGCCAACATTGCAGGGAGTTTGTCCCTGGGATAACTTAACAAAGTTGTTCTGACTTGGGGCAAAGGATTCAGACCCTTTGAACTCCCTTCATTGACCATCATGGGCTGTGGGTTGTTACAGGGAGGGGGTGTTACTTGGGAGAGGTGACTTTCCTCAGTGGAGGACAGTCTCAGGAGGGATTTAGCTGTGAGCTCTCAGTGGCTGAGATGGGTAGAATTTTGTCCTTCCAGAAGATGTTGAAGTCCTGACTCCTCAACACCTGTGAATGTGACTTTATTTGGAAAAGGGTCTTTGCAGATGATCAAGATGATCAAGGTTAGATGAAATCATGAGGATGAGTCCAAATCCAATTTGATGTTATCAAAAGGGGTAAATTTTGACAGAAATAGACGTGGGTAGAAGGACTAGGACTTCCTTGGTGGCTCAGACAGTAAAGCATCTGTCTACAATGCGGGAGACCTGGGTTTAATCCCTGGGTTGGGAAGATCCCCTGGAGAAGGAAATGGCAATCCACTCCAGTACTACTGCCTGGAAAATCCCATGGACACAGGAGCCTGGTAGGCTACAGTCCATGGGGTTGCAAAGAGTCAGACACAACTGAGAGACTTCACTTTCAGAGGGAAAATAGGGCTTCCCAGGTGGCACTAGTGGCAAAGACTCCACCCACCAAGGCAGGAGACATGAGAACTGGGTTTCATCCCTGGGTCAGAAAGATCCCCTGGAGGAGAGCATGGCAACCCACTCCAGTATTCTACCTGGAGAATCTCATGGAGAGAGAGCCTGGAGGGCTACAGTCCAGAGAGTTGCAGAGTTGGACACGACTGAAGGGACCGAGCACACAGGTACACGTGCAGAGAGAAAATAAGGTGAACGTCCAGGCAGAGTGCCATCTACAAACCACGGGATGCTCGCCTCCAGCAGAGTCCAGGAGAGAGACGTGGACCACATTCCCCATCACCATCCTCAGAAGGAGCCGCTTGCTGACGTCTTGATTTTAGCTTTCCAGCCTCTAGAACTTTGAAACAATCAATTTCTGTTGCTTAAACTGCCCAGTTTGTTTGTGATACTTGGTTAGAGTGGCCCTGGGGAACTTGAAGCAGCTGTCAGTGCTCTGGAGAGCCATGCTGGGTGAGCCTGAGTTCTGAAGTGAGGATGTTGGGTAAGCACACTGACTGAAAGCCCTGCCCTGACCAGGCACCAGAGTCGCCATCTGCCTTAGTTATTTTAAAACAAGAGGTCCTGTAAGGAACGGGGAACTAACAAGCCAGTACCAGCCTTTAGAGTTCAGGAAAGGTCAAAAGGAGGCGTCACCGGTCCGGCCACCTCCCAGAATCCTCCTTGCTGGACTCCATCTTGGCTGAGCAGTGAGCTGGCTGCCAGGAAGGGCCCTGAGTCAGGCTGACCGGCAGGAGACAACCCGGAAACGAATCCTCTCAGCCACGGCCTGAGAGCGCCACGGGGCAAGAGCAGAGCCCAGGTTCTTCGTCCCTCAGCCTCCTGCTCTCTGCCCGGCCGCCTCTTCCCAGTAAAGCCTCTTGCTTTGTCAGCACGAGAGTCTCCTTGGGCAATTCGCTCTGAGTGTTAGACCCCAGCTCCCTTTCAGGCCCTGGAAGGGGCCCTGCTTCCTGCACACAGCGGTGGTAGTCACGGAACTCTACGCTGCCTGGGGGCGGAAGGAGCCCTCAGGTGACAGTTCTGCACAGTGCTGGCTCCGGTCACTCCCAGAGACGATGCCCTGAACACGGCAGTGCACTTCCCCTTCTTCTAATGGTGTCCGCTCACTTCACCGCGATGAAATACCCGTCACGTGAAGCTCCCCAACTCTGTGCCTGGAAACTGACAGAAAAAGAGGGCTCCGCACACCCTGGATCTGAGGTGCCCTAGAAACCAGGGTATTTGTGGAGCTGGGGCTTAAGATAGGCCGGGGCTGTTTTGGAGCGTATGGCCACCGCTCTAGCATTGTCAGTTTGAAAAACTTGTTTAAGGACATGAGGTTTTAAAATACATCGACAGTCCTGGCTTTGGAGAAGGAGGGAGAGATCACAAAGTGAGTATAAGGATTCTTTATTGTCGCAATCTTGCTCCGCATAAACGCTAATGAGCAATTCTCTTAGGGTAGAAGAAAGATGAGGCTGGATTCACGTAATTATAAATTGATGCTCGCTGGTACGACGTGGTTCTCTGTTATCTTTGGATTTTGTCCAGCTTTCAAAGACAGGGATGTGTCTTATTCATCTCTGTAATCTCATCACCAAGCTGAACGCTGATGCTGGGGACTGAATGTGTGTTTAGAGCTGGTGGTGTGGGTATATGAAATTGGCTTGCATAATCCTTTTGCATTTTCCTGCAAGTTGTGGGTGTTAACTATATTCTTCTTCCATCAATAGAACAGTGGGAGGGGAAGAATCCATTATCTCACTCAGGCCAACAACCAAATTGTCATCAGAGTTTGAATTGCAAAATCTTTATTTCAGGTCAGAGACAGAAAGAAAAAAACAACTGGCTTTCTGCTGAACTCCAGGTAGGTACTCAGGGCTTGGGGTTAAATAAGGTCATTGTTGCATGGATATGGAAGGCACGATTAAAGCCTTTCAGTACTCTCTAATTTTTGTTTTTGTATTGTATATAAGTTTATGCCTATTAAGGAAATCACACAGTTTAGTGCAGGAAGGTACAGACATTCACTGCTGCTGCTGCTGCAGCTAAGTCGCTTCAGTTGTGTCCGACTCTGTGCGACCTCATAGATGGCAGCCTACCAGGCTCCCCATCCCTGGGATTCTCCAGGCAAGAATACAGGAGTGGGTTGCCATTTCCTTCTCCAATGCATGAAAGTGAAAAGTCAAAGTGAAGTGGCTCAGTCATGTCCAACTCTTAGCGACCCCATGGACTGCAGCCTACCAGGCTCCTCCGTCCATGGGATTTTCCAGGCAAGAGTACTGGAGTGGGGTGCCATTGCCTTCTCCACTGCCTGCTTGCAAATCATGCTGTACAACCCTGAGATTCATGACAAGCACATAGCAAGTGCTCAGTAAGTATATTCAGAGTGCAATCCCGTGCTTTACGATAGAAACAGGTTCCCCAAAGGGAACAGGCCAGGTTTGCACTGAAAGGTCCTTCAGGAGAAGACAGCCATCTTTTAGACTGCATTCTTTTCATCTTCCCTTCATTACGTTTCCTAGCCCTTCTTCCTTTTCCTGTGTATCCATGAGCCTCCCACTCACGTCCCGGTGTGCAGCTCCAGCCACAGGGAGGAGATGCAGCGATGGTGCCCTGGGCACCTCTGCCTGATGGGTGCAGTGTTGGAGAGAGCTGCAGGGTCCTCTGTAGGGAGGCGACCCTTGCCGCGGAGTGACGAGGCTTGCCGTGCTTTTCCCACTCTCCTTCTCCGTGCAGGGCAGTAGCTCTCTGAGGAGCTTCCTCCCGGTACCCAGCTGCTCTAGACTGGGATGGGGTGAAGCAGGCAAAGTCTTTTCTACCCTTTTCCATGTGGCCATCTTCGGTTTTTGAGCTCAGCTGGGTTTCTGCTGCTTCTTCATTGTAATCTAGAACTTTCTCAGAGCTGTTTTCGTTCTCTATCTTGCTAGGGAGACAAACATTGGGACCTCCTAGCCCACCATCTTTTTGACATCTGTCCAAGATCTGGAAAGGATCTGCCTTGAAAAGATAGCCCCTTCTATTGTTGGGAGCATTCACCTCAGGAACATCCTTCCAGCTTGAGGAAGAAATGGGCAACATTTCTAGCAACTTTCCTCAACAGTCTACAGAGTTGAGAGACGTTCTAGCCAAGCTGGAATGAACTCTAACTCCTAATGTGATTCTGAAACTCAAGAGCACATTGTATTATATAGACTTTTCCAGATTGTCAGCCCTGTCAGGTCACCCTGAGGCCCCCTATTGTCAAATAAATCTTATAATTTCTTGTGGGGTTCTGGAAGCAAAGACTATCCATCACTTATTTGAACAAATGGCACCACATAGACACCTCTTATAACTGATCCAACAAATATTTGCTTGATGATGTAATGGCCCATGAGGATTGGACCCTGCTATTAGCTTTGAGATTTAGGCAACTTTGAAAATGACACTGAATTAACTTTCTTGATACCTACTATATAGGACTGTGAAGTGAAGTGAAGTTGCTTAGTCATGTCCGACTCATTGTGACCCCATGGACAGTAGCCTGCACCAGGCTCCTCTGTCCATGGGATTATCTAGGCAAGAGTATTCTAGGAGTGGGTTGCCATTTCCTTCTCCAGGGGATCTTCCCAACCCAGGGATCGAACCCACGTCTCCCGCATTGTAGACAGATGCTTTACCATCTGAGCCACCAGGGAGGTGACACATAGGATTGTGGTAAACATCAAATGAGGACTTCCCTGATGGCTCAGTGGTAAGGAACGTGCCTGTCAATGCAAAAATGTGGGTTTGATCCCTGGGTCAGGAAGATCCCCTGGAGAAGGAAATGGCAACCCATTCCAGTATCCTTGCCTGGAGAATCCATGGACAGAGGAGCCTGGCAGGTTGAAGTCCATGAAGTTACAAAGAGTCAGACATGACTTAGTGACTAAACAACAACATCAAAGGTCAAATGAGAGAGTGGTACCAAAGCCCCGGACACACACTGGGTACATAGTAGGCACTGCAGGTCTCTTTATTTCTCTCTTCCTACTTCCTGCCCTGTCTCGGGCCCTCCCTCCTACTGGCCATTTACCTGTCATTGCCACCTCTGCATTCAAGACAGGACCCACAGTCTTTTCTTCTTCCCTCATTCTCAGATACTTCCTTCTTCCTCAGCCTTTTCTCCCTTAGCAACTCTCTTTAGCACCTCTATTCTGCCTTTCTTTTTACTTAACATTCAACTCACCCTGTAACTGGCTCCTCTGCCTTTCTGAAAGTTTTATTTAAACACCTAGTCCCTCTCGCCCACCAAAAGATGGAGACTATGCTCTTGAGGTTTATATACCAATTCTCAACTGCCTGCAGGAAAAAGACTGCTTATGGAGCTTGTCTTCTCCTCCCCACTGAGACAAAAGGGCTCTCCAAGCCCATGCAACCGCCTGCTGAAATATTAATAGGAAAAGACAGCAAGGCAAGGGCACACACGTTGGGTGCGAGCCCAGCAGGTCTTCTGGAGCTCTGCTCTGTGCAGAGCCCCACAGGACGGTTGACATTCAGCTTGCCTCCACCCGGAGATGCAGATGGCTGCCTATCCTATTTCAGGGAGCAGACAGGGAAGGAGGTGGGAGAGACTGGCAGAAGAGAACCACAGTTCCTTCCCGTGGCAGCAAGATGCCAAGATGCAAAGACAATTAAAAATGGATAAATTGAGGGAACACACACAAGGAGACAGTTTGAGCCTTTATTAAAATGCATTGCAAAACTTTTTTTAGGGGGGAAATAGGTGGGAAAATTAATCTGATTTGTTTTTAAGCAACAAAAAGTAAGTATCTCTCAAGACTGGCTCTCCTAATAGGGTCAGTAGGGGCATGGCTATGTAAAAATAAATCCAATAAGACTTCCAAAAGTATTTTGCTTAAAAAATATGCCAATAAATTTGAATACTGCCAAGTTCCAGAAGAACAGATTGAATTACTCAGGATTAAAAATTCAAACAATTTTCCATTTTAATTTCTTTTGAATTGCAAAATCTTTATTTTTGATTTTATGCCATTTTCTTTTATTTTAATTTTTTATTAAAATTAATTTTCATTTAAATTTAATGAAAAAAATTTAAATTTATTTTAATTTCTTTTCCTAGACTACTCCAGGATGGGGAGAGGTCACTATCTTTCAATAGTTTCTTTTTTTGCTTCTCCCCACCACCCCAAGTGGTAGGCTCTAGTTGCAAGAGATACAAATACTTAGGTAGATTAAGTTAGAAATCACTTTGGGATTTCCCAGTAATAGCGCAAGATGGGAGCAGTGTCCATATGTGAAGATGGCGAAACTATTAGCTCAGTGTAGTTTATTATTTTCTGATAGTGCATTCAGGGCTGGGCAGAGCCCATCTTCTCAGTCTGATTCATATGAAGTCAATGTGTCTTCCTTTAAAAAGTATGCTGTTCTTTTCCTTTTGGTCCTTTCTTCACCATTATAAATGTACTGCTGATTTTTAGTGGCAAAGTTGTGTCCAACTCTTTTGTAACCCCATGGACTTCAGCCTATCAGGCGCCTCTGTCCATGGAATTTCTCAGGCAAGAATACTGAGTGGGTTACATCTCCTTTTCCAGGGGATCTTCTTGACCCAGGCATGGAGCCCCATATCTGCATTGGCAGGTGGATTCTTTACCACCACGTCACTAGGGAAGCCGTAAAGTGTACTAGCTCACATTTATCATATAATGCTTAAGAGCTTTGGAGAAGGCAATGGCAAAGAGCTTAAGTATGAAAGCTGGATTTTCTTTTGGGTCTTAGTCTATCCATCATTGTATTAGTTGAGTGACTTTGGGCACATCACCTCATTGCTCTGAGCCTTGGCATATTCTCCATAAGATGGGGATGTTAACCCTTGCCCCTGATGATAGTGAGAGAGCATGAGGTCAGTGTGTAAAACCCTGAGCAGGCTGTGTCTGGCAGGCATGTGAGGAGTCAGTGTTATACTGACTAATATTATTTCTGCTGCTGGAAGAGTTTGTATGACACATTCTGATACTTTCATAGCATTTTGCAAATTTCAAAGCATTTCCACTTTCATCATATCATGCATCCTGTGAGGTTGATAGGACAAGAATAACCTAATCTCCCTTAACACATTATATTTAGACTCTTACCCAAAATCATGCAGTTAGAAAATATTAGGTCAGGCTTGAAGGTCAGTGCTTTCTTAGTCCATTGCTACACTTATGAAATATTTATATTATGTTTAAAATTTAGTGAGTCCTTACAATGCCCGAAGCACTGTTCAATGTGATTTACATCTATTGTTTCATTTAATTCTTACAATACTTTGATTTAGGTCCTCTTATTTCTCCATTGTACAGATGAACAAACTGACATTTAAACATTAGTATCTAGTCTCTTAACACAGTCACTTGACATTTTTGGTAGAAATACTCAGAGCTATTTTAAGTACATCTGAATTTTCCAGTGTGTAATCTTGAGGAATTTCTTTACACTTTTGCTACCTTCTCTGTAAATTGGGAATAATAATTCAAACCCACTTCCCAGAGTTGTGAGGATAAATTAAGACTTTCAAATGTCTTTTGGAAAAATAACACACAGGTACTAATTATTATAAATATGGCAGTAAGTCATTATACAGATAAGTAGCTAAAATGACCACCAATGATGTGGGTATAATTATCTTTTTCCCTTTTAAAGTCCCATTTTGGCACTCTATGGACACAGATGTGAGAAGAGCTGCCTAGAAGCACAACAGCTGTATCATTGTGATTTCTTCAAGAAATGGCCAAATTAGCAATGTTAGCATAGCTCAGATAATTTGACTTTTGATGCCCTAATTCTCCACAGCCAGATCTGAGTGGGTGCTGGTGTTTCCAGCTCATGCTTCTGCGCTGACGGCCAGTAAATTCTGGACGTCACTCTTTATTGGAATTGAAGTAGTTCTAAATTCATGAATGGCATTTTAATATTTGTGCAGATAACCCACAGGGAATCAGCAACTGCAATTGATTTTGGCTATTCATTCCTCAACTTGAAGTCCACTTAATGCAGTTGTTTGAGGAATGATGTCTGAGTAAACATCTGTGTGCACAGACCTGGGAGCCCCTTCACCAGTGTTGTTTACCTTCGTGTTTAAGGAAAAAAAAAAATCAAACAGTGGTGAATGAAAGACAAGACTACAAGCCACTGTACTGTCTTCAAAAGCACCTCCAGGCTTGCAGGCTGCCATGTCTTCTGAAATGTCTCAGCTTCAGTAGAGCCTGGGCTCTGCCCATCCAGTAAAGGATCCCTCTCCTCTTCCTTCGTCTTTGGCTCCCCACTGCTTGAGTGCAGAGCAGAAGCCTGGTGCGGGCTCCTCTACGCGGCACCTTGCTGGGACCCCCGACTCTGTGTTAGCACTGCGGCCTTGATCTTGATAAGTTCCCTGACTCTTCTCCTCATCTGTAAAATGGGGATATTAGTAGACAGTTTTGGATTAAAGACAATGAAGATGCTACAGGTAAAAGTGCATATGGAAAGTCTGTATAAAAATTATTTCAGGGACCTCTCTGGTTGTTCAGTGGTTAAGAATTCACCTTCCAAGGCAAGGAGTGTGAGCTCAATCCCTGGTCGGGAAAATAAGGTCACACAGGCCACAGGGTGCAGCCAAATAGTAAAAACAAAACAAAACAAAACAAAACAAAACAAAACATTGATGCTCAGTGAGTTCTCTACCATTGACACTCTTATATTATGAAGTTCTAAACCACAGGCCTTTAGGGAAAGGGTCATGAAAGGTGGGATGATTTAAAATGTAGGGTGTTTCACACTCATTATTTTGCTTTATCCTCACATGCATTGTTTTGTTTTATCCATGAAGTAGGTACTGTCATTTTTATCTACTCCATAGGGCCTGTAAGTCACGATCCGGAGTGCCCCCACCTAGTCACTAGAGAGAAAGATTCAGACTTTGAACACTGTGTTCTTTATTGAAGAAAACACCAGATTTGGAGTGACTTTTGTTCACGTGACAATGGAGGAGATAATATTGCCTGAACTTTATCCATGTACTAGGCCTGTGCTAAGCTGTTCCACACCAGCTCATCATGTTCATAATAACACTCTCCTAGTTTATGTGCCAGTGAACTGCGAGGTTACCTGTCTAATTGCAGGTCAACAGGTACCTGGCAAAGTCAAGATTTGGCCCCAGGCAACCTGGTTCAAGACTCTCTGCTTTCTCTCCTGTACAGGATTAACCGAGACTGCTCTCAAGCATGACACTTCTCTGCCCTGGGCCCCCAGCTTGTTAATTGGCAAATGAGGAAGTCATTTGGACAAACCATGAAGCCCTTTCCTTGAGTCTGTCCAACAGAGCGCATCAATGCTGTCATAATAAACAGTTGCATCAGGGCATCTGTGCAGGTCAGGCCCACCCTCGCCATTCAGTCCATGAGTAACAGGGGCTGGGTGCCTTTACTTTTGTTTCTGAGCTGCTGACATGAAGCTGAGGTTTACTGGGTTCTAGAGAAATGTGGTATCTCTATGGTAGGACCTTTCTGTCCTCTGAGGTGATTCCTCCTTGTTCTCCTTGTAGCTTTCTTCCCAAATTCGAGCTTCCTTTCACTGTAATCAGAGTCGAGATACAGGTGGCAAAAGCACGGCTTATTGTTACGGCTGCGATCCTGGTTCCACGTGTGTAGCTGTAATAGAGGCGGTGGCGCTCAGCAGAACCCAGGCACTGGTTTCTGGTTCTGTACAGTGAAACAGGCCAGACTGAAGCTCTCCAAACTTCCCCTCGAGGAAATGAGATTGTTCGTACTGTGTCCTTATGCATGCTGTAATGTTAGCCAGTCATGTCTCCCTCACAATTGGTGGTTCCTGTCTTATCCCCCTTGGCTTCACCAGTCTGAACCCTGCAAAATCCACGTGGATCATGGTGGATGATGGTGATCATTCAAATATAACCAAATGTTAGTGCCAATGGCAACTCTATCCCAATATGGTAACTTTCCTAGAGCCAGCTAACACAGTATACTACTCAGCCATTAAAAAGAACAAAATAAGGCCGTTTCCGGCAACACAGAAGCAACTAGAAATAATCATACAGAGTGAAGTAAGCCAGACAAAGACAGATACAATATGATGGCACTTACATGTGGAATCTAAAATATGACACAGACAAACCTATAATAAAGCAGAAGCATGCTCACAGACGTAGAGAAAGGAGTTGTGGTTGCTGAGGAGGCGGGGTGGGGGAGGGTTGGACTGGGAGTTGGGGTTAGCAAACTGTTACACATAGAATGGATAGACAGCAAGGTTCTACTGTGCAGCACAGGGAAGTGTAGCAGTGTTCTGGGATAAACTGTAATGGAAAACAGTATAAGAAAGAATGTACATATATGTATAACTGAGTCACTGCTGTACAGCAGAAATTAATACAAAACTAAATCAAATATACTTCAGTTAATTAAAAAAACCCACACAAACTTCTTAGGTACATGGTACGATGCTGCTAATTAATTAATTTTCCATACTCATCAAGACGTATGATTAAGAATGGTTCACATTCACAAGGGACAAGTAGAAACACATATTCATGGTCTAGTGACAGCACTGTGAACTGCCATAATATATTCCAAAGGGGCCTTGACTGTCTAGACGATTCAGAGCATCACATTAGTCTACAAAATTGACATCATGTTATTTGACCCAATAATCATTAAGTAGCAAGTACATTGGATGCCTTGAAAATACATAGGCACTGTAGAAGGTGGGTGATAAGCCTTACAAAGATTCAAGGCCTGCCACACTGGAGATTTTAGGGACTGAGCATTCTGTAATATGCCAGGATGTCTCTTTCATAGGAAAGGACAAATTATTTCACCTTGCTCCTTCTACCACAAAGGGAGAGGTACAACACTTATAGCATTCTTTGGATTTTGGAGCCAATCCATTTCACATATGGGAATTTAGCACAACCCACTTACCAGGTGACTCAGAAATCTTTTAGCTTTGACTGGAGATGGAGCTGAGACTCATATTGAATCTCCGGCAGGACCCAATAGGAGAGTCACAGAGCAGAGTCTTGTTCTGGAACAAGGCTCTGCCATCTGCAGCAGAGCACTACATATCGTTCTAAAATCTCTCTGATGTGCTTCTGGGCCCTGATTAAAATTGATCCCCTGACTGTGATTTATCAACTGACCGTGTGACCAGAGCTGTAGATTCAGTGATGTGTCCTGAATCCCACCAAGGTATAAGAAGCAATTTATCAGTACATAGAAGTGCTGCATCCAGGATCAGGTTCGAGAAGCCCTAGAGGGATCAAAGATCTGAATGTCACTTATTCTATGTCACCTTTCTCTCAACTCATACAAGACCCGCAAGGTGGGAGCACCACAGGATCAGCTGGTGGCAGAAGAAAAAGCCCCAGTTCAGTTCACGAATGGACTGGCTTTGTGTGTGTGAAGCATGGGCCATACTTAGACTTCTGCTTCACTATAGCCTCACTCAGGAAGACTCTTAAAAGAGAGATCTACGTAAAGATCTTTCCAACGTACTATATTTGAAGGAAATGAGAGAAAGAAGGGAAAGGAGAAGCAGAGAGGGAAACACACACACACACATATGCATGTTGAAAACACGTGAAAATCTTAAAACGTTACTGAAGAGTTAGACAAATAGCCCAGTGGCCTATATATACAATAGTACTGCTGTTCTGTGAGGACAATGGGCAGAGCTTTGGGCTTTGAACTTGGTTATCCATTTTGTGTGGAGCAAGGGTATATATAGACTTATGCAGTGAATATCTTAGTTGGCTAGA
The DNA here is from genome assembly GCA_006408675.1 of Madoqua kirkii. Lineage (NCBI taxonomy): Eukaryota > Metazoa > Chordata > Mammalia > Artiodactyla > Bovidae > Madoqua > Madoqua kirkii. The sequence goes on from SJYC01100345.1 coordinate 36,462, forward strand.
GGCGAAGTTAGAAAGTGCAAGGTTGGACACCTGCGGACAGAGTCCTAGAGAGAGTAACATAAATAATCCCAAGAAAGTGGGGAAAATATGTTTCACATTTCGTTGCCTATTAGAAAACAAACATGGTAGAAGAGGATTACACTTCTAAGCAGATGAGCTAATACAGTCATAGGTGTGAAGCAGCCTCTGTCATCAAGGACTCCAGTAAACAGATTAGTCCTGATGGCAGAGATGGAGGCAATTCATGGGTTCACCAAGGCTGATGTAGCTATTACCACTGAATGTTCAACAGGAAACCCGAGACTGTGTCATCTTTAATAGAGACCAACAAGTTGGCAAATTGACAGACTGGACCACTTTCATCTTGCAAAGGCCACTAATTCATGTTTACTGGGATTGATAATAATCTAGATTTGCCTTTGCTGTATGCCATGCCTTGGGCAGTGGCACTATCCAAGACCTCATAGAGTATCTACCTACCAACGTGGAATCTCCTGTGACATTTCTTGGATCCACTTTACAGCAAAGGAGATGGGGCTGGCAGCACATGGTTATGGCATTCATGGGTCTTAGCTCATACCACACCATCCAGAAGCTTATAGCCTAAACAGAGCAAGGGAAATAAACTCTTGTTACTATAGCTGGATCATAAGTGTTGAGAAGACCTCATGCAAAGATGGAGTGCTAATAGTGTGCACTTATACTGTGAAACATTACATATTGTCTTTCTAATAGTTATTATAGAATACATGGCTCTAAAACCAAAAAAGTGGAAGTGGTAAAGGCACCATTCCTTATAACCCAAGGACTTGTTTGAAAACCTTTTCTGCAAATTTGCGCTCTGAGGTTTCAGATTGCTGAGGGGGCCCCTTCCATCCATAGACTGCTAATCTAAAGTACTTCTTATCTAAAGCTGTGGTTGTCATCTGCTCACTTTAGGATCCTCAAGCTGGCTGACCAGCAACAAAATAAAGGAGTAACCATAATGGCTAATCATGAAGTGGTAGGATTGCTCGTAGATAATTAAGGTAAGGAGAATCCACCTAACAGAGACAATCCACATAGGTATCTCTTGCCGCTTTCATGCCCATTTGTAAATTCAAATTGGTAATTAGAGTAATGACATCCTAATAGTAGCATAGTAATCAAGATTTAAGACCCCCTAGGGCTATGAAAGAGCTTCCCTGGTGCTGACTGGTGAAGAATCCACCTGCAAGGCAGGAAACCTGGGTTCAGTCCTTGGGTTGGGAAGATCCCCTGGAGAAGGGAAAGGCTACTCACTCCAGTATTCTGACCTGGAGAATTCCATGGACTGTTTAGGGTTAAGAATTTATGGCAGTTAATCAGACAAGCCCCTAGTAGAAGCACTGGCCCAAGGGGAGGGAAAGCTACTGGGTTTTAGAATTTAGGGATGATGACGATTTCCATTTTGCCTCAATAGCAGGCAGGGGTATAGTTCATCTTGGAAATTTTTCCAAGAAATTGAGACCAATTAGAATCCTGGGAAACTACACTCAGAAGGAGTACACTTACATAAGAATCACATGAATGCAAGTGGTGCGAGGGGTAAGCTATAGTGGATGCTTTTTACTTTGTCTAGATTTTAAATCAACCAGGATACTCATGGCGGCCTGAGAATACTGCACAGATATTCTCTTTTTAGGAGAACTGCCAAAGGATAACCTCACCTTGGAGGCTATCTCTCCTTCCCTCTTCTGAGACAAAAGACTCACTGGTATAGTGTTATAAAAGTTCAGCCAGCCCACTTGCCTCAAGGTGGGACTAACAGCATGATGCAGTTTGTTCTCCAGGGCTTCCCTGTGACAGCTGAATGGTGAGACATCTAGATGACACTGTTTGCTCTCCTTGCCTCATCTGAGGTCATGTGCTCATTTTGCTTGAGAATGTGCTGTTGTTCAGCCTCTCAGTCCTGTCTGACTCTTTGTGACACCATGGACTGCAGCACGCTAGGCCTCCCTGTCCATCACCATTTCCCAGAGCTTGCTCAAGCTCATGTCCATTGAGTTGGTAATGTCATCCAACCCTTCTCCTCCTGCCCTCAATCTTTCTCAGCATCAGGATCTTTTCTAATGAGTCAGTTCTTTGTATCAGGTGGCCAGAGTATTGGAGCTTCAGCTTCAGCATCAGTCCTTTCAATGAATATTCAGGTTTGATATCCTTTAAGATTGACTGGTTTTTTCAGTGGTCATGTATGTATGTAAGAGTTGGACTGTGAAGAAAGCTGAGTGCCAAAGAATTGATGCTTTTGAACTGTGGTGTTGGAGAAGACTCTTGAGAGTCCCTTGGACAGCGAGGAGATCCAACCAGTCCATCCTAAAGGAGATCAGTCCTGGGTGTTCATTGGAAGGACTGATGCTGAAGCTGAAACTCCAATACTTTGGCCACCTCATGAGAAGAGTTGACTCATTGGAAAAGACTCTGTGCTGGGAGGGATTGGGGGCAGGAGGAGAAGGGGACGACAGAGGGTGAGATGGCTGGATGGCATCACTGACTCAATGAACATGAGTTTGGGTGAACTCCAGGAGTTGGTGATGGACAGGGAGGCATGCTGCAGTTCCTGGGGTCTCAGAGAGTCGGATACGACTGAGTGACTGAACTAAGCTGAGGACTGACTGGTTTGATCTCCTTGATGTCCAAGGGACTCTCAAGCATCTTCTCCAGCACCATAGTTAGAAGGCATCAGTTCTTCAGCACTCAGCATTTTTTATTGTCCACCTTTCACATGACTACTGGAAAAACCATAGCTTTGACTAGACAGACCTTTGTTGGCAAAGTAATGTCTCTGCTTTTTAATATGCTGTCTAGGTTGGTCATAACTTTTCTTCCAAGGAGCAAGTATCTTCTAATTTCATGACTGTAATCACCATCTACAGTGATTTTGGAGCTCCCAAAAATAAAGTTTCTCACTGTTTCCACTGTTTCTCCATCTGTTTGCCATGAAGTGATGGGACTGGATGCCATGATCTTTGTTTTTTGAATGTTGAGTTTTAAGCCAGCATTTTCACTCTCCTCTTTCACCTTCATCAAGAGGCTCTTTAGTTTTTGCCATAAAAGTGGTGCCATATGCATATCTGAGGTTATTATTTCTTCTGGCAATCTTGATTCCAGCTTATGCTTCATCCAGCCCAGCATTTCACATGATGTACTCTGCATATAAGTTAAATAAGCAGGGTGACAATATACAGCCTTGACCTACTCCTTTCCCAACTTAGAGCCAGTCCATTGTTCCATGTCTAGTTCTCTCTGTTGCTTCTTGACCTGCATACAGATTTCTCAGGAGGCAGGTAAGATGGTCTGGTATTCCCATCTTTTGAATAATTTTCCACAGTTGTGATCTACACAGTCAAAAGCTTTAGTATAGTCAATGAAGCAGAAGTAGATGTTTTTCTGGAACTCTCTAGCTTTTTCTATAATCCAACAGATGTTGGCAAGTGATCTCTGTTTCCTCTGCTTTTTCTAAATCCAGCTTGAACATCTGGAAGTTCGTGGTTCACAAACTGTTGAAGCCTAGTTTGAAGAATTTTGAGCGTTGCTTAACTAGCAGGTGAAATGAGTGCAACTATGCAGTAATTTGAACTTTCTTTGGCATTGCCCTTCTTTTGGATTAGGATGAAAACTGTCCTTTTCCAGTCCTGTGGCCACTGCTGAGCTTTCCAAATGTTTGTGTATTGAGTGCAGCACTTCCACAGCATCTTTTTTTAGGATTTGAAATAGCTCAATTGGAATTTCATCACCTCCACTAGCTTTGTTTGTAATGATGCTTCCTCAGGCCCACTTGACTGCTTTCCAGGATGTCTGGCTCTGGATGAGTGAGCACACCATCGTGGTTATCTGGGTCATGAAGATCTTTTTTTGTATAGTTCTGTGTTTTCTTGTCACCTCTTCTTAATATCCTCTGCTTCTGTTAGGTCCATACCATTTCTGTCCTTTATTGAGCTCATCTTTGTATGAAATATTCCCTTGGTTTCTCTAATTTTCTTGAAGAGATCTCTAGTCTTTTCCATTATATTGTTTTCCTCGATTTCTTTGCATTGTTCACTTAAAAAGGCTTTCTTTTCTTTCCTTGTTGTTCTGTGAAAATATGCATTCAGATGGTTATATCTTTCCTTTTCTCCTTTGCCCTCACTTCTATTATTTTCTTAGCTAATTTTTAGGCCTCCTCAGACAACCATTTTGCCTTTTTGCGTTTCTTTTTCTTGGGGATGGTTTTGATCACTACCTCACCAATGTTACTAACCTCTGTCCAAAGTTCTTCAGGCAGTCTGTCATATCTAGTCCCTTGGATCTATTTGTCATTTCCACTGTATAATCATAAGGGATTTGATTTAGGTCATATTTGAATGGTCTAGTGGTTTTCTCTACTTCCTTCAATTTAAGTCTGAATTTGGCAATAAGGAGTTCATGATCTGAGCCACAGTCTGCTCTGTCCTGAAAATACTTTTTGAATAAATCACTTGAATATATTCTGGGGGGACCCTAACACATCCTATAACTTTCACTCCTTGTTCATTGTATTGGGTTGGCCAAAGTGTGTGTGGTTTTTTTTTTTTCCCATAAGTGACTCTAGTAGCACTCAGTTGCCTTTAACTCCATTTGACATGATTTTGTTAGAGTATATTATGACAGCTCTCATATCAGCATGCATTTAAGAAAATGTCAAAATTAGTGAATTTTTGTGAACTGTTTTATTTTATTTTATTGTGTGTGTAGCCATTTTAATATTGAAAATGGAAGTAAAAAGCAATGTTTTTGGCATAGTACACTTTCTTACTTCAAGAAAAGTACAAGTTCATCTGAAACTCTAACCCACCCCCCACCTGACAACTTTGTGCAGAAGAGTGGAGAAGGTGCTATGACTGATCAAACATGTCAAAAGTGGTTTGTGAAGTTTCATGCTGGATATTTCTTTGGATGATGCTCCATGGTGGGGTAGACCATTTGGGGTTGATAGTGATCAAATGAAGACATTCACTGAGAAAAGTCAACGTTCTGCCATGTGGATATACTCAAAATATTCAAACCAGGCATTGAAAATCATTTGTACCAGTTTGGTTATGTTAATCACTTTGATGTTTGGTTCCATATAAGTTATGCAAAAAAATCTTCTTGACCATGTTTCTACATATGATTCTTTACTTAAAGGTAATGAAAATGTTCCATGTTTAAAACAAGCTGTGATGAGTGATGAAAAGTGGATGATGTACAGTACTATGGAATGGAAGAGACCATGGGGAAAGCAAAATGAATCATAATCAGTCACACCAAAGTCCAGTCTTCATCCTAAGAAAGTGATGTTCTGTCTATGGTTGAATTGGAAGGCAGTCCCTTATTATGAGCTTATTCTAGAAAATGAAACAATTAATCCCAACAAGTATTGCTCCCAATTGAAGGCAGCATTCAATGAAAAGCACCCAGAATTCATCAAAGGAAAACATGTAATTTTCCATCAGGATAAGACAAGACCACGTGTTTCTTTGATTACCAGGAAAAAAACTGTTACAGCCTGGCTGAGAAGTTCTGATTCATCTGCCATATTCATCAGACATTGCACCTTCAGACAGACATTGCACATTTGGATGTCCATTTATTTTGGCCTTTACAAAATTCTTTTAATGGAAAGACAATCAATTCTCTGAAAGACTGTAAAAGGCATCTGGAACATTTCTTTGCTCGAAAAGCAAAAAGTTTTGAGAAGATGAAATTATGAAGTTGCCTGGAAAATGGCAGAAAGTAGTAGGACAAAATGGTGAATATGTTGTTCAATAAAGTTTTTGGTAAGAATGAAAAATATGTCTTTTATTTTTACTTAAAAATCAAAGGAAATATTTGGCTAGTCAAATACAAAAGGATGGGAACTCTTTGTACTAAAATATAAGGGAAAAGTAAAGCATGATATGGTAATAATAAATTTTCTCTCTTTTCGCTTTTACAAACTCCCAAACTGAGGTCTCTTGACACCCACCTCTAAACTCATTTCCTTACTAGTCTCTTAGTAGAACAACCTGGTTTAATTCTAGAATGGCTTAAGGAGGGATAGTTAAGAAGCTACTAAGACATGCCATCATATTTCACATTTTGAGGATTCCTCACCTTCCACTTCAAATCACTATATCCGAGTCTCACTGCTCATACTTAAGTTCCCGCTTTGCTAACTTGCCTGGTACTTAAGTTCCCTCAAGACTGAGAAGTGCCATAGCTTAGATGAGTCCTGCTAGCTTCCACAGCCCTGGCTTTGAATCCTATTTGAGCTGTGATGTCTTACTTCATGACACACAACTGCACTGATGCTGGATCTCTCATTTCACCTCCTCTGAAACTAGCCCTTGTACCACTTCTTGGACCATCCTATCGCTACAGCATATTTTTCTGGGTCCTGTGTCCCACCTGCCTGCCTGGACTCCCTCCAGGTACCTTGTCCAAGGATGGGCTCATCCCTACGGGCTCTGCTTAGATTTCAGAAACCCTTTGCCCCTCCTTGGCTTTCTCACTCAGTTTCATATGACCTCGTGAATGTTACTCAACATCTCAGTTCCCTATTTCCTCATCTAAAGAATAAGTGGGACTGACAGTTTATGGAGAATAGACAAGAAAATATTCATAAAGCTTCCAGAAAGTTCCTAAAATAGGATCACTCAATAGTAGGAGTTATTTTTGTGAATTTGTTGTTACAATCTACGATGCAAATCTGTCAGGAAAAGAAAGTCACCTTAGGAATTTCAAGCAGAAAGAAATTTGACACAGTGAGAAAGAGGCTTTTACCATGTTGAAGGACCTGGGGCAAGAAGATTTAGCTGCTATTGGTAAATTTCAGAACACACTGATGTTTAGGAATCACAGAGAAGTGACCACCAGTGGTCTCAGCTGCCAGCCTCAAGGAAGTGGGTGACAGTGATTGTCAGGTGTTTGCTAAGAAGTTTCTGGAAAAGTGCTTTACTTCTCAATGCTCATATGCCTATATATAGCTGAAAAAATGACTCTTTTTCTTTTCTCTTTTATGAATCTTATGCAAGTACCTCACTGGAAAAGTACAAATCTTGAAAGAAGAATCATGAAAAAACATAGCTTCTAAGTTTTTAGTTCTTGCAATAGAGGGGTGCTTAGAAATGCATGGATGGTGCTGAGAATCAGTAGCTAATAAATGCCGCAGTTTTTTTTTTTGTTGTTGTTGTTGGTGGTGGTGGTGTTTTTTAAATGATTACTTTTCCAACTTTAATGTGTTAGAAGTCATGTAAAGGGAAATCTGAGATGCAAGTCAGAGGTTGTGATAATTGGAAGTGAGCACCAGAACCTTCCTAGAGGATTCTGAGTGGTTCCATAGCTCGCTGATCTGCAGAGAGAAATGAGCAAGCTCAAAAGTAGAGCTGACATGGTTGTCTAATGAAGACACGCCAAAAGCCTTGTTATGGATGTTCTTGGGCAATATATTGCTAAGCCTCTCAAAACTGATAGAAATGTCAGAAACAGAGATTACCTTGTAAAGAGAACATCATCTCTGGGGCCTTTATTGCTGATGCTGCGTCCCATGTCATCTCATCACACTTGCCTCCGGCGGTCAGGCTTCTCCCTGCCACACTCAGGACTGGCCTCTTGGTGCTGGCATTGTCCGCAGAGATCTAGATACAGGATATTCTCACAACACTAGTGTTGGGAACTAAGAGGAGAAAAGGCAAATTACAGGCCGCTCCTGTATTTCCAGTGGTTTGCACTGTGCCTGTCATGTAGAAGTGCAATAGTATGGTTTGTTGAATAAATGAAAGGCTATTTAATCCAACATCTATGCTTCAGTGTCAAAGGCCCACAGCTTCCAGGGGCAGTTTATTCCACTGAGGGTTCTGATTGCTCAGAGGAGAACTCCAAATAGCCTTTCAAGTTTCAGGGTATTGTGACCACGAAGGCAAGGGAATACTGAGGTGTAAACTTCATGGTTCCACCCGGGCAGCTTTTGAGCAGTTTATCTTACCTGAAAAACCAGTGAATTCAAGGTCACTGCACAGATGCTGAGCAAATAAATGTGAGGGGATGTCTAGGCTCTGTGGTAGGAAGAATATCCCCTTTGGGAATGCCAGAAGGCTATGCTAAGTATTCTTTGTGATGCTTTGAGAGAGCAGGAGCTTAAGTCTGAGGGCCTTGGGGTTCCCTTTACACTTGGCGGAGATAAGCAAACAGATCCCTTTCACGTTTCCTAGGGTCACAGAATTTTAGAATCAGAAAGACTCTTGGAGAATTCTGGCTGTACTCTTGTCTGGTACCTGAAGTTCCTTTTTATAATTTTCAAGAAGTTGTTGTTGTTTTTCAGCCACTAAGTCAAGTCCAACTCTTTGCCACTCCATGGACTGCAACACACCAGCCTTTCCTGAACTTTACCATCTCCTGGAGTTCGTTTAAACTCATGTCCATTGAGTCAGTGATGTCATCCAACTGTGTCATCCTCTGTTGCCCCCTTCTCCTCCTATCTTCAATCTTTTCCAGCATTAAGATCTCAGAAGTTATCGACCCGCTGTTATTTGAATCAAGGAGCTCACTACCTTTCTAGTCGCTGCATTCCTTTTTAAATTTATTGAGATGTCACCTCTCCTCAGGAGTTTTCAGTGTTTTGGTTTATTGCTTCATGGAGCCCCCAGTTTCCTCATCTCCTGTTTTCCCCTTCTTAAATCTTCGCTAGAGAAGATCTGTTATCCAGTTTACTTTAACCCTCCCTTTGTAAGGGACTGTGCAATTAACAAGTGATAAAACCAAGATGGGATCCAGGGTTGTTTGAAGTCCCAAGCCTAGACTCCCAACCATGACATTTATAGTGTTGGGCCAAAAATGTGCATTTGTGTGCTCACACCATGTTGTTTATCTTTCCACCAAGTCAGGTGCTCCTTGTTAAATTTTGGTCTCTAGGAATGTCCTTCACATAAGCCTCATGGACCAGATGTAGTTCCTGAGAGCTCACAGACCCCAGGAGGGATGTTTATGTGGTAATTCACCTTCCTTGCAGACTCCTTAACAAGACTATCCAGGCCAGAAGGGTTATTAGTGAGTGTTAAATAAGTCTCTTATTTTATTAAAGGAGATATCAGGACCACAGTGTGAGGTGATGGCCCAACTTCTCTCAGGTAAGGAGCTGAAGAGTCAGCCCTAACCTCAGGACTCTGAAACATTGCCTGGTGAGCAGCAGTGCCTGGCGCTGTGCTGATCAGAGCGGGCCAACCACACATATCAAAACCCTGCCAGACTGAGACCTGGATCCTTATCTGTCTATCTTTTTATCTAGTCTTTAGCCTGGCCTTTACTCTTCTTTGGAAACCCAGACTAATTTTTCTGTGTAATTCTCTGCTCTTTTTACTCAGTAACTCACACCATTCACAGTTATCTATGTGGATACAAATTATTGTTAAATAAGAGAGCTGGGGTGGAGGAACAGATGGAAGGGTCCCCAGTGAAGGCCCAGGATTAGAGCTATGCTTCCTTTATAACATGAGACCAGACCCTCACGACCTCAAGAAGCATGGCAGTGATAAGAGCTATGCAGATCTGGAATCAAATCTCGCTCCTAGAACTTTATACTTGAAAGAGTTTCCCACTCCTGCTTGGCTGTACATTTCTCAGCTGTAAAATAAGATTTTGTAAGGATAATGAGAAACATCTACATAAAGGTACTTGACAACTGGGACATAGTAAGTGCTCAGTAAATAACATACCTTATTATTATTATTGAAAGTCTTAGTCACTCAGTCATGTCCAACTCTTTGTGACCCCATGGACTGTAGCCCACCAGGCTCCTCTGTCCATGGAATTCTCCAGACACGCATGCTGGAGTGGGTTGCCATTTATTTCTCCAGGTAATCTTCCCAACCCAGGGATTGAATTCTGGTCTTCTGCATTGCAGGCAAACTTTTTACCGTCTGAGCTACCAAGGAAGCTGATTCTTACTACAATGTATTTAATCTCTTGTTCTTTTTCCATAAAGTGAGTATTCTGTAGATTTCTGTTGACTAAGTATATAAAATGTACAAGCTCTTTTTGTTACAATAAGGGAGGAAAGATGGTATCTTTTATTCACAACCCTGATCATGTGAGGAAGAGGGCTCCTGGCATCAGGACTAGTGAATGCAGATCTAAACCAGGGCTTGGCAAACTCCAGTCCACTGGCCAATCACTCCACTTCCAGATTTTGCAAATAAAGTTTTATCAGACCACAGGCATGATTGTTTATTTGCATATTGCCTATGGCTGCTTTTACATTACAATGAGAGTTGTGCCATTGCCATAGCAAACATAAAGCCAGATTTGCTATCTTGTCCTTTATGTAAAGAGTTGGCTATCTGCTGATATAAACAGATATGAGCCAGTTGGGTGCATGATGGACATCTCAGAATGTCTGCATCTGTAAGCAAAGGTACATGAAGGAGAAAAGAGAAACAAAGTCATTGCACTTCGTGGGTTAGTGGAGAGGCTATGAACTTAAAGTCAGGAGACCTGGGTGACAGTCTCACCCTCTCTAGCAGTTAGCTGAGTGACCTTGGGTAATCACTCTGCTCCTCTAGGCATACTTCCTTATCTGCAAAATGAAGGAGCTGGATTAAATCAGTCCTATGATCGCCAATGGTCTATGATTCTTTGGAACTGAAGGCTAGGGCAGAGAGGAGGCAAGGCCTGGCCTGACATTACCTTGATGAAATGATATTCTATTATCTCTTTAGGTTGTAGGAATGTCTGGGAAAGGAACCTGGAATGATACAGAGGTGGACTTGAATTCAGAAATAATTGCAAAATACACCTACTTCCCCCTCAAACTGGAAGTGAAGTATAAACTTTATTAATACTTTTCAAATTCTAAGAGGGATAAAGAGGCTGCACTTTATAAAGCTATTTTTGGCTTTTGTCAAGTGCAGTAACCACATGGTTCAGATATAAGGGCCAAGTACTAAAAGCATTAGGGGGAATTCCTTTCCACAGAGCATTGCTAACATGAGATTATGGCAACAGAGCACTCAGGTTGAAAAGTTTAAAGAGCATTAAATTCTGGTCTTCTGCATTGCAGGCAAACTTTTTACCGTCTGAGCTACCAAGGAAGCTGATTCTTACTACAATGTATTTAATCTCTTGTTCTTTTTCCATAAAGTGAGTATTCTGTAGATTTCTGTTGACTAAGTATATAAAATGTACAAGCTCTTTTTGTTACAATAAGGGAGGAAAGATGGTATCTTTTATTCACAACCCTGATCATGTGAGGAAGAGGGCTCCTGGCATCAGGACTAGTGAATGCAGATCTAAACCAGGGCTTGGCAAACTCCAGTCCACTGGCCAATCACTCCACTTCCAGATTTTGCAAATAAAGTTTTATCAGACCACAGGCATGATTGTTTATTTGCATATTGCCTATGGCTGCTTTTACATTACAATGAGAGTTGTGCCATTGCCATAGCAAACATAAAGCCAGATTTGCTATCTTGTCCTTTATGTAAAGAGTTGGCTATCTGCTGATATAAACAGATATGAGCCAGTTGGGTGCATGATGGACATCTCAGAATGTCTGCATCTGTAAGCAAAGGTACATGAAGGAGAAAAGAGAAACAAAGTCATTGCACTTCGTGGGTTAGTGGAGAGGCTATGAACTTAAAGTCAGGAGACCTGGGTGACAGTCTCACCCTCTCTAGCAGTTAGCTGAGTGACCTTGGGTAATCACTCTGCTCCTCTAGGCATACTTCCTTATCTGCAAAATGAAGGAGCTGGATAAATCAGTCCTATGATCGCCAATGGTCTATGATTCTTTGGAACTGAAGGCTAGGGCAGAGAGGAGGCAAGGCCTGGCCTGACATTACCTTGATGAAATGATATTCTATTATCTCTTTAGGTTGTAGGAATGTCTGGGAAAGGAACCTGGAATGATACAGAGGTGGACTTGAATTCAGAAATAATTGCAAAATACACCTACTTCCCCCTCAAACTGGAAGTGAAGTATAAACTTTATTAATACTTTTCAAATTCTAAGAGGGATAAAGAGGCTGCACTTTATAAAGCTATTTTTGGCTTTTGTCAAGTGCAGTAACCACATGGTTCAGATATAAGGGCCAAGTACTAAAAGCATTAGGGGGAATTCCTTTCCACAGAGCATTGCTAACATGAGATTATGGCAACAGAGCACTCAGGTTGAAAAGTTTAAAGAGCATTTTAGAAAGTTACTTGGGAGAAATAGATTTTAGTGTTTAAAAATTTATATAAATATATGTATATATATACTTCTTGAGATATAGATAAATGTATCATTAACTCGCCCCTAGCCTGACATTTAGTAGTAGTTGAATAAACCCTTTTGAATGAATGAATAAAATCCACTTAGAGCTGCTATGTTATACTACTTACACTTTAAACATATGTTCATTTCATGGCTATTATTTGGATTATTGAGGCTTTTTTCAGAGGTTACCACCTTACATAGTGTAATGAGTTCCTTTTAGCACTCCAGATGTTATTAATGTTCCTTAGATGAAATCCAAGGAGGGAATCCCAGAATAATAGTTTGAGAGTTGACAGGGGCCAAACACCCTTAACTCTTAAATGTCTTCTTCCTTTCTTACCCAAGGTCCTAGGGCTGAAAGCAGTTTGATTTTAGATTTCTAAAATTCTTCTCTTTCTTTAGATTCCTAATTTAATATTTTTTCCTTTACAATACCTCAACTTACATTTTAGAGTTTTATAATGGCATTCTAACACAAAGAATCCTTGACAATGACAAGGAATTTGGGTGTTCTTATTATGGCAATATGCTTAATCTGTTCATTCATTCTTGAACTTCAGTGTTAAGTACACATCACAGCTGTTGAAATCTGCCAGCCTTTCCCACGGATGAAACAGAAGGAGAACACAGCCCCTTCCCCTGACTTCCCTGTCATCTGCAGATTCCCCTGAACCTCCTCTGCTGCCTCGGGCTCATCTCCAGCAGTATGACTGCCATGTTACCCTCCCTGTAGTATCCTGTTGACCATCCATTCCTTTTGTGAGTCTGGAAGACACTTGAGAGCACAGGCCACACTTTACTAATCACTGGACACATCCTGTCCCTTTCCCCCATGTTCTAAAAGTTATTTGATCTGCTACTCCAGGGAGAAAGTAAATTATATATGGGTTGTTGGCTTAATACAATATGTTATGGACTGAATGTTTTCTGACCTCGCCCCTCCACACACACACACGAATTCTAAAGCCCTAGACCTCAATGTGATGGCATTGGAGATGAGACCTCTGTAAGGTAATTTAGATGAAATGAGGTCATGAGGTGGAGCCCTAGTCTGATGAGATTAGTGCCCTTATAAGCAGAGACCACAGAGCTCTCTCTCTTCTTCTTCTTTTCCTCCCCTCCCCCTCCCCTCCTCTTCTCCTCTACCCCTGTGGCACTGGGAAAAGACCGTGTGAAGTCACAACAGGAAGGCAGACACGTGAAAGTCACAGAGCCTTCACCAGGACCTGACCGTATTGGTACCCTGATCTCAGACTTCCAGCCTCCAAAATTGTGACAAAATAAATTTCTGTGTTTTTAGGCCATCTAATCTGTATTAGTTTTAGCAGCCTGAACTGATTAATGCAAAATACTAAATCATATTTTTTTGTATTATATCTATACTGAAAATCAGGGGCTTCCCTGATGGCTCAGTGGTAAAGAATTTGCCTACAGTGCAGGAGACAGGAGATGTGAGTTCACTTCCTGGGTCAGGAAGATCTCCTGGAGGAAGAAATGGCAGCCCACTCCAGTATTCTTGCCTGGAGAATCCCATGGACAGAGGAGCCTGGAGGACTGCAGTCCATAGGGTCACAAAGAGTCAGACATAACTGAACATATGCATGTATGCGCATGCATGCACGTGCACACACACACACATACACACATACACACATCTTCTCAATAAACCTGAGAGATGGGGAAATATTAACATCATTAAAGCTGTTGAATACCTTGTACGAGTCTCTATACTAATGGTAAAGCTGGTATTTAACTAAGCCCTAACTAATTTGTAGGTTTTAACCTCAAGTGCAAGCATTTTTTTCTTAAAAACAAAACAAAACAAAACAAACCCTATAAACCATTTTGGGATTCCTTGTCTTAAAACTTAAAGAATTCTTTTTCTAATGTCTGCCTTGAGAATTATTCCATCCATATTCAGCCACAACCTAACTGAGGTCAGATACACAGATCATCTGTTGCCTAATTAGCTTCTTTAAGAGTCTCTCTTGCTCCTTCTTTAGGTCAGCTCATCTGTCAGCATCTCTACTCATCTTCCCTTAGTCTTGGTAATCCATATCATCCCTGAAGCCATTTCTAAATGCTAGGTCAGGTGCCAAAGAGAAACTCAGTGAATCTTGTTTGGACTCCAACTTTAGCCTGAAGTTAGTTTTTGTATCAAGAAAGCCTAATTCTCATACTGCTGTATTCAGTCACTGTATCTTCAAAACTGACCTGAGACATGAGTTCAGTCAGTTCATCCTGGATTTGAAACTCTCCTATGCCCTTGCCTCTCTTCCTCATCCTCTGTTTTGGACCCTGATCCCCAGCCAGAAACACATCCATGTACCAGCCTCACTTAGCTCTGCGTGGGTTTCCCAAGGCAGTTGGAAGACTCATAATATTATTTGCAATTGTATTTCTGCATTTTGCAGCTGTTTGAAAAATTCCAGATTGATTTTTAGCCGAGCAGTAGCCTCAATCCTAATAAGGTTCAAGCACTGAAAAAGTACAGCGATGAACCATTGATTAAGTTGACACTGCAATCTATTTTCTCTGCCCCTGGTAGGCTGAACTGCCTGCTTGCACTTGCATTTGTTAAACGTTCCAGGCTTTTGTCTTTGTGAATAATCTTATCTGAAACCAGAGACGGTCCTGTTCTTGGTTGCTCTGTCTGGGTATCTGTCAGCGCCTCTTTCTAGGGATGTTGAAAATGAAGCCTGAGGAAATTAAGGGATGCCCACAGGGAATTCACCAATCTAAAAACCTGATGTCCTGCTCTGCTACTGTGTAGTCCCAATTTTAGAGCAAAGAAGGAAGACCATGGTTGGAAAATGAACATGTCTTTGGGGGAAATAACACAGCAGGAATGCACACTACTGAGTGTCAAGTTTAAGGTAAGGATGGCCTTACCATGTTAGGCAAGTGTCCCTAGACAGGGGCAATTCTGTTACAAACATAAATCACTAAGATACACAAAAGCAAATCATATCTCCATTCTAACTCACCCACTTCCCCAACTTCTTTGAAATGATGGATTTCATGGTGAATCAGATTCTTAAAACTTACCTGCTGTGTACTGTGGGAAAAACCTGAACTTACCTTCAGTATCCTCATCTCTAAAATTTGTCTCTTACTGATACAGCCCTCATAGAATATTGTTATGATCAAATAAACTAATGGGTATAGTAAACTTAGTTTACAGTAATCATTTGGTACATTAATACTAATGAAGCCAAGTTTCAATTGGAGAAAGATAAAAGCATGTTGGAAACAAACCATTTTAACAAAGATTTTCTTTCTTTCTTTCTTTTTTTCATTGCAGCAATGTTTAAATGAGTGGTTAGAAAGAAGTGGTGTGGTTCATTCCCACACTGGGAAGGGGTGGGAGGGAACACCTGACCATCAGAGAGAGCCCCTGATGGAGTTGTCAGCCATATTCACAATGTTAAGGCAGCGAGTACTTATATTAGCAGTGACAGGATGGGAAAAAATGGCTGGGAAAAGGCATCTTGCTCCCAAGCTGCCCACCCCTCTCCGCTCTGCTTCAGCAAACGCAGCTTCCCTGCCCTCCTGTCTTCAGAGTGATTTCTAGTTGCATAACAGTTGTTCTAGGATGGCAAACATTGGGTCTTTCGAGTCTAATGTAGATGAATTTTAACCGTATGCATAGAATAAATATATACACACATCCATACACATATATAATCTTCCATGAATATTTATGGGGAGTATATAAATGATTCACACACAAATCCCTCTTATCTAGGAAAAGAATGGAGAGATGCACTGTTCTTTGACCCGTCCTTTCAACCCCATCAGAATGCAAATCATCTAACCCTGGACGTGTAATTGCTCCAATAACACCAGTCCTAGAGAACTAATTTTCATGTGGACCGCAGCCACACTCCAGACACGTTCATCAGTCTGCACTTTTGACAATAGATCCCGGACATTTCCCACCAGTTCCTTGCCTGCCTCTCGCTTATTCTGAAAACATTGCTGCCTTCCTGTTGGTGCATTTTAAAACATAGATGCATGCAGAAGAAAGCTTGAATCAGACTCTAGAGGAAGTTGTTGCCTCTGGAGGTGGGGGCAGAAGGAGGCCTTTCAACCAGCACTGTGCAAGAGCACTTTCTGTGAGAATGGAGATGTTCTTTGTTTGTGCAGTCCACTATAATCACCAGGGCCATGTGTGGCCAGTGGGCAGTAGAAATGTGGCAGGTGGGAAAGAGGCACTGACTTTTTATTTAATGGTAACTTTGAACTGTGGTGTTAGAGAAGACTCTTGAGAGTCCCTTGAACAGCAAGAAGATGCGGCCAGTCCATCCTAAAGGAAATTATTCCTGAATATTCACTAGAAGGACTGATGCTAAAGCTGAAACTCCAATACTTTGGCCACCTGATATGAAGAGCTGACTCTTTTGAAAAGACCGTGATGCTGGGAAAGATTGAGGGCAGGAGAAGAAGGGGACAACAGAGGATAAGATGGTTGGATGGCATCACTGACTTGAAGGACATGAGTTTGAGTAAGCTCCTGGAGTTGGTGATGGACAGGGAGGCCTGGTATGCTGCAGTCCATGGGGTCCCAAAGAGTCAGACACAACTGAATGACTGAACTGAACTAAATTTTTAATGTTTATTTTTAAGGTGCTTTTTTTTTAGTATTTTAAAGTCTTTATTGCATTTGTTACCATATTGCTATTTCATGTTTTGGTTTTTTGGCCGCGAGGCCTGTGGGATCTTAGATCCTCGACCAGGGATTGAAGTTGCCTCCCCTGTATCAGAAGGCAAAATTTTAACCAGTGCACAACCAGGGAAGTCCCTTAACTAGTTTAAATTTAAATAGACATTTGTGACCCGAGTCTACTGTATTGGAAAGCAGAGCTTTAGAAAACAGCTGGCACAACCTTCTGTTAAGGAGATAAATAAGAAGTAGATGGAGAGGATCGGGTGAATTGGAGTGGGAGGAATACGAAGAAGCTGATAACATTATTTCTGACTAAAATACTCAGTCTTGGGGTACTCTAGATCTTTTACCATGAGGACAAATGGAAGATTTGAAGATTGCTTATCAACTCCTTTGTCATTTACTAAGAACCTTAGTGTCATTTGATATCCTCATTCTGAAAGCAAGTGAGGATGAAGAAATAAATAAAGTTAAAAAGAAAACAACACATATACCTTTGCCGAAAGTGTGTATATTCAGAACATCAGACAGGCACACATTGCAGTAACTATTTACTGTTTAGTAGAAGAGAGGCCATTAAAAATAACTGAAATATTATTACATTTTTGAGAGGTATAGTTAATTTGGATTGGGGTTGACAATTGTAATTCATAATGGTATTCAAGAAACCCAAGATATAACTACATGAAGTTTATAGGAAATTTAAATATAGTTGATATACAATATCATATTGATTTCAAGTGTAGCATAGTGATTCAAGATTTAAATAAATTATGAAAGTATTACCATAAGTCTAGTCATCAATCACCTGTCCCCACACAGAGTTCCCACAGTATTACTAGTGGCATTGCTTATTCTGTATGATACATCCTTAAGACATGCAATTTCTAATTGGAAGTGTGAACATCCTAATTCTCTTCACATATTTTACCCAAACCCCCTCGCCCTTTTCTTCGGTAACCACCCATTTGTTCTCTGTATTTATGAGCGTGTTTTCATTTTGTTTTGTTGTCTCTTTTAGATTCCACAGTGTAAGTGAAAGCCTACTGTACTTGTCTATCTCTGACTTATTTCATTTAGTGTAATGCACCCTGAATTCATCTATATAGTGACAGAAGGTAAGATCTCATCATTTTTATGGCCCCATAATATTCCATTGCCCAATTTTTAATCAATTTCTTTGCTTTTATGCTATTGAGTTGTATGAGTTCTTTGTGTATTTGGAATATTAGCACTTCATTGGGTATCTTCTCCATTCAGCAGGTTGTCTTTTTGTTTTGCTGATAGTTTCCTTCTCTGTGGAAAAGCTTTTTAGTTAGATGTAGTACATTTGCTTATTTTTGCTTTTGTTTCTCTTGACTGAAGAAACATATCCAAAATGCTGTTTCTAATGCCTATGCTTTCTTCTAAAAGTTCTATTGTTTCAGGTTTTGTGTTTATCCATCCTGAATTTATTTTTGTTTCTGGTATGAGAAAGTGCTCCAGTTTCATTCTTTTGTGTGTAGCTGTCCAGTATTACCAACACCATTTATTGAGGAGGCTGTATTTTCTCCATGTATATTCTTGCCTACTTTGTGATAGATTATTTGATCTATAAGCATGGGTTTGTTTATGGACTCTGTTTTGTTCTGTTGATCTATGTGTCTATTTTTGTGCCAGTACAATATTGCTTTGATTACTATAGCTTTGTAGTGCAGTTTGAAAACAAGGAATGTGATATCTTCAGCTCTGTTTTTCTCAGAGTTACTTTGGCTATTTTGAGTCTTTTGTTCTTCTGTAAAAAATTTAGGATTATTTGTTCTAGTTATGTGAAAAATGCCATTGGTATTTTTATAGGGATTGCATTGAATCTACAGATTGCCTTGGATAGTATTAAACTGTCTATGTGTGTCAGGCACTTTCATAACATATAGGAAAACCTGCAGAATAGTGAATAGTTTTCTGGGTTCTGTTGAGATGGAGTAACCCTAGTCCTCCCAGGTTATAAAACAACAAAAAAACCAGGGAGACTCTGAAAGATTGAAAGAAGAAGGTGACCTGCATACAAATATTGGGATTTGGGAAGGAGCATGATGATAAGTTCCTAAGGTTCCCTTATTGCCTCCAATATATCCCCAACAGAGTTTTGCAGAAGCCGCCATTCCAGATACATCAACAAGCACAGATAAAATTCTCTAAGAAAGTCTTATTCCCTTTAGTCAAAGGATGAGGGAAAAAGTGTCCTAACAATAGATATTGCCTTGTGGCAATATCTACCTTAGCCCAGTCAAACACTAACAAAAAAAATCCTGTCATGCTTTCCCTCCATTTCCGCTGGCCAGCCAAAAACTGGTCTTTCATGCTCCCTCTTGCCCTTAGCCTCTGGGAACAAAAGGTGTGCCCCGATCCCCCACTGGCTGATGTCACGGGTGGGGTAGGGACCTGCCTCTCCATTTCCTGCTTGCCAGAAGCTAGTGGCAACAGCCCAGCTTCCCCACCAGCCGACACTGGCAGACTGAGTGGGGAGCTGGCCCTCCCTCCACATCCCAGCAGACCTGGCAGTATCTGAATCCCTCAACATAGTGTTATTGCCTGTCCGTTGGTGAGCTGAGCCTTCACCCCTACCTGGCCTCAACAAAGCTGACAAAGTAGTCAAAGTGGAGAGTAGCCAACACTTGATTTCCTCACCCCCAGCCCGTGTCAGTGGGGTCCACTGGGGACCTGAGCCACCATGCCCAACCTGCAGCAACAAAGTGTTGGGAGTCAACCTTCTGCTTATCCTGTACGCACCCCAGAGGAAGGACCTGAATTTCACTCCTTCTTGGAGACAACAAGGGAGAGTGATCACTGATGCCCCATTTTTTAAGGAGAAGCAAAGAGAGGGCTGAATGTCTTCTCCAACCTGAAATGGGTGGGGTGAGTCAGCACTCTTTTGCTGCTGGATGGTGCTGTGGGCCTCCTGGCCCACATGCGACAGCTCAGTAAAAGGGCAAACTGATAAAACAAGGAAAAGATTAAATGAGGTCCAGTCTCATAATATCTAATATGTTCAGGTAAATCACTTATTACACCAAGGATGAGGAAAACCATAACAAGAATGACAAAAGATAATAAACAGAAACCAATGCCAATCTGAATCAGAAGTCAAAATTATCAGATAAGTATTTTAAAGCAGTTATCATAAAAATGGTTCAACAGTGATCCTGGAACAGAATAAAAAACAGAAAATCTAAGCAAAGAAATGAATGTTATAAAGAACCAGATATAAATAATTTAATTGAAATATGCAATATTTGAAGTAAAAAAATAAATAGAATCTCACTGAATGAACTCACAAAATAGAGAAAGGGATAGAAGCAGTGAACTTGAAGATAGATCAATACAATTTACCCATTCTGAATATATGAGAGAGAAAACAGATTGAAACAAAAATGAACAGTCTCAGGGACCTGTGAGGCCATAACAAAATTGCTAACATTCATCACTGGAGAGCTTGAAGGAGAGGAAAGAGTGGTACTTAAGAAGTATGTGAAGAAATAATGACCGAAAACTTTCTGAGTTTGTCAAACCACGAAATCCTTGAAAGGCACATCAAAATTGAGCTTCTGAAACTAAATTAAAAAAAAAAAGAAATAGAAGTGATTCATTCCCTTCTAGGAGAACGTGAAATCGAATGGAAGCGCATCTCTTGTCTCACCCCATGGTTCTTATCTTGCCCCAGCAGGAAGTGGCACACCATTCTTTGGGGGCTGACGGAAAAGCGCTGTCCTGTCTGAGGTCTGTATTCAGTGAAAATCACCTTCAGGCATGAAGAGGAGGGAAAAGACATTTTTCATATGAAGAGAAACACAGAGAATTAGTTGCTAGAAAACTTGTTCTGAAGAATCTCTAAACAGAAAGAAAATGATAGCAGAAAGAGGCTTGAAATTTCAGAACGAAAAAAAGAACACCATAATGGGTACACATAGGCAAAAATGTAACAAGTCATCTTACATCTTGTGAGAGTTTCTTACATGAACATTTGATGATTGAAGCAAATATTATAAACATCTATTGTGGCTTTCAATGTATGGAGAGGAAATACTAAGGATAATTATATTTTAAAAGTAGGAAATGTAAAGAGACCTATATGGGAACAGATTTCTACACTTTACTTGAAGTGGTGAAGCACTGATATCACTGTCACAGACAGCAATACATACATACATACATACATACATACATATATATATATGTATGTATATATATTGAAATACCTAGAACAACCAGTAAGAAAACTATACAAAGTGATATCCTCAAAAACACTAAAAATAAATCAAAATTTAGTGAAAAATGTTCAAATAACTCCTAGGAAGTAGAAACAGGAAACAGGAATGGGGAACAGAGGGAACAGAGGAAACAGAGAAAACAAACCATCCAACATAAAACAGTAGACTTAAACCTGTCTGTATCAATAGTGACCATCAGTCCCTATCAGTTTCAGTTTCAGGTCAGTCGCTTAGTCGTGTCTCACTCTTTGTGACCCCATGGACTGCAGCACGCCAGGCCTCCCTGTCCATCACCAATCTCTGGAGTTTACTCAAACTCATGTCCATTGAATTGGTGATGCCATCCAACCATCTCATCCTCTGTCATCCCCTTCTCCTCCCACCTTCAATCTTTCCCAGTATCAGGGTCTTTTCCAATGAGTTGGTTCTTTGCATAAGGTGGCCAAAGTATTGGAGTTTCAGCATCAGTCCTTCCAATGAATATTCAGCACTGATTTCCTTAGAATGGACTGGTGGATCTCTTTGACTATCAAGAGTCTTCTCCAACACCACAGTTTAAAAGCATCAATTCTTTGGCTTTCAGCTTTCCTTGTAGTCCAACTCTCACATTCATACATGACTACTGAAAAAAATCATAGCTTTGACTAGTCAGACCTTTGTTGGCAAAGTAATGTAATATCTCTGCTTTTTAATAATGAGCATAAAAGTTTCTCAATTAATTAAAATATAAGAAAAAATATTGTCAGGTGGACAAAAAAAAACAAATAAACAAACAACAACCAAAAACAGCAATAAGACCCAACAATATACTGTCTATAAGAAATTCGCTTCAAATATAACAACAGTGGTATATTGAAAGTGAAAGAATGGAAAAATTAACACTATGCAAACCATGATTTAAAAAAGAATCAGGTGAGGTTCTAATATTAGATAAAATAGATTTTAGAGTAGAGAAAGAGTCTCTGCAATGTAATAACAGTTAAATAATGTAAATAACAATTTTCATGTTATTAGAATGTTATATTTTCAATTTGGGGATGGAAAACTGTAGTTAACTGCTTTGGAGATGCAACTAAACAGTGGTTTCATGTTAATTTCTTTTCTTATATAATCAGCCCATGTGTTTATTTTAATGTGAACTGAGCATTGCACTGAGTACTCTTGGATGATGCACCTAATAGGGAAATTCCATGTGAAACATGGTGCAATGAGATTTTGAGCGATTTCTAAGCTTTAGAGAAGTGTTTTTTTTGTTTTGTTTTGTTTTGTTTTTGAGTATCAGACATATTCAGGTGTTTTGTAAAAGCATAGTAAGACAAAACAAGACTTTCTTGTTCTCTTAGAAATTACAGTGAGCAGGATTAAGAAATAATTAACTTCAAAGTGGGGAAAATAGGATAATGATGACGTCAGATTAAGAGGAGTTAGAAAAGTGTTGGTTGCTCAGTCGTGTCTGACTCTATGCAACCCCATAGACTGTAGCCACCAGACTCCTCTGTCCATGGAATTCTCCAGTCAAGACTGCCAGAGGGGGTTGCCATTTCCTACTCCAGAAATATAAGATAATTTTTAGAATACCTAAAAATCTCAGGAAATGGGTAGGATGAACTGGAGAAGGAGCTGAAGGCTCAAGGGTTCTGCTGCCCAGGTGTATGAGATCTGAAGGTAAGAAGGAGGGCACAAGCATGGGCGTCTGGACCACTAGGGGCATAGCTGTAATCGCTAGAGCCTGTCTTTTGCTGAGGCTCATGTTTTAGGATATTCTTTCCAATGCTGCATATGTATTGACTTAGTTTTCCCCTCATTTATCAAAAAGACAGATATAATATTAAAGATCACACTTGCTCTTTACTGAGCATTTTATATCATCATCAGTCTTTATGAGAATACTGTGAGGTAGACACAGAAGGAGTTATATACATTTAAGAGACAAGGATTCCACATATAAATGGCATCATATGATATTTGCCTTTCTCTGTCTGACTTACTTCTCTGAGTATGATAATCTCCAGGTCCATTCATATTGCAACAAATGCATTTTTCATTCATTTTAATAACTGAATAATACTCCATTGAATATATGGACCACATCTTCTTTATCCGTTCATTTTTGATGGACATTTAGATTGTTTCTGTGTCTTGGCTATTATAAACTTGGAATCTAAAAAATAGTTATACAAATGAACGTAATTTACAAGCCAGAAATAGACTCACAGATTTAGAGAATGAACATATAGTTATTAGTGCAGAAGGAAGGATAGATTTGGAGTTTGGGATTGACATGTACACACCACTGCATTCAAAATAAAATACCTTCCTAAGAAAAAAATTAATTTAATTATATTTAATTTAAGAAGAAGAGAAAATGAAATAGACTGCATACATAGTACCTGTAGAACTTTTGGCTATAAACCTATGGTTCAGTTTCTTTATTTATAAAGTAGCGATGAGGATACTATTAAATCAGAAGGGAATTTATGTAATTAATTAAAGAAATTACATATAAATTACTTTGAACAGAGCCTGGCACATAGTAAGGAATCAACCAATATTAGCTGTTATTATATTTCTTAACTTTCAATGTTTATTTAATCCACTGGTGGTGTTAAGACTACAACCCTGTTTTCAGCTTTCCTGAATCCTGTATTTCTTGAGAAAGTAGTGTAGAGAGAAGGAAAAAATGTAGGCATTGTAGCTGAGAGAAAAAAAAAAATCGTTGTTTGCAAATTTAAGTTTTTCAGGAATCTAAGAAGTTGGAAAACTGTGAATCTTAGTTTCCTTATGTTTAAAATGAAGACAATGATGATAGTATGGATGGTTTCAGGTTTAGCCTCGGTGCTTTAAAATGCAGCACCTGAGTAAAGGATTAATTGCTTGATGCCATCCCAGGGCACTCCCAGTGAAAAAAGAAGTGCAGCAGGTAAGAAAGTGAAATTAAAATAGGCTACAGGGTGCAGTACTATGCCCGCCCCTCTGGCATGATTGACACAGACCCAGCCAGTCACTTGGAAGGATGTCTCCAGACAAACAGCACTGTGCTTCCAGACCTGCCATCGGTGAGAGGAGGGAGAGGGGTAGCTTGCCTGCAGCTGGCCACAACTTATCCCACAAGGAGTGAACTCTGACAGCTGCTCAGAGAATCAGAGCTCACATTCTTTCACTCGGCAGGGTAGCAGAATCTGGAACTAGAAGTGGTGGGAGAGCTAGCAGCTACGGGAAAGTGGCTCATCAGTTTGTGGAGGCAGCACCTTCAAGGCCCACACAGCGGTCTCTGCCCCAGCCATCCCAAGTGAGGGAAAAGCAGCCAGGGGTCCAGGGGTCTGGGCCGGGTCTCCAGATGGGCCTGTTACGTCCGCAGAGGCCAACTGGGCTTGCTTAGTATGGGCTGCTATTCCTGTTGCCAACAGAACAGGCTGTTACCTGTTGACAGTTTTGTTATCTGCTCACAGCTTTTTTTAAAGCTGAGAAGCCCAAGATTCAGTAGATTCACTTTGGTAAGGGTTCATCTCCTGCTTCATAGATGATGTTGTCTTCTTGTTGGCTCACAAGGCAGAAGAGCCAAGGGAACTCTCTGGGGTCTCTAAACAGGCTCTAATCCCATTTATAAGAGCTCAGCCTCATGACTCAATCACCTCCCGTGGCCCCACATCCCAATGCCATCACACTGGGGACTGGATTTCAACATACAGATTTGGGGACACACAAAAGTACAGTATGGTCTTTAGGCGAGCTATACTAATATTAGTTATTAAATTTTATCCATCTTGGATTGAATAGTGGTGGCAACAGGAAGATGGACTGCTGAGTGGAACTCTAGAAGGCACTTTCAAAATCACAAAAGCTGATGTGTATTAGATCCTCTGAGATACAAAATCATCTACCAATGTGTTTCTGAAGGCAGGGCCATTACAGGTATTCAAATGTGATGTTCTTTTCCTTAGCAGGGGCACCTAGTGGTCTGTCACATGAAGAACAGTAACTGGAAGCTACTAGCAAGAGCAAGAATATCATACATTATTTAAACAAATGCTTATAAATTTAGAAACCCCTATCTCCTATAGTAAGATGGCCACACTAATGTATATCTTATCTCAGATGACCTACTTACCGTGCAACCTTGATACTCCTCCATAAAGAGGTAGTGTCTACCCCTTAAAACTGGGGGAGGGACTTTGTAACTGCCTCCACTAGGGCACAGTAGAAGTGATGCTGCATTATTTTTTCCCCCAGACTGGATGATAAAGGCAAAATACTCCCCCTGTAGGCACATGCATCTTGAGGGTCTGATCTAATATTAGAAGTCTAGCCCTCCAGAGTCGGACACGACTGAGCGACTTCACCTTCACTTTTCACTTTCACACATCGGAGAAGGAAATGGCAACCCACTCCAGTGTTCTTGCCTGGAGAATCCCAGGGACAGGGGAGCCTGGTGGGCTGCCGTCTCTGGGGTCGCACAGAGTCGGACACGACTGAAGCAGCTTAGCAGCAGTAGCAGTAGTAGCAGCAGCAGCCCTCCAGAAGCTGCCTATTGGAGAGATGATGTGGACAGACCTCAGAGTGTCTGAGTTACTACAGCTGTTTCAACCCCTGCTACTGGAATCTTCCACTTCAGGCCCCAGACACTTGAGATAAGAAGACTCTGAGATGACCCCCAGCCACCATCGCTGACTACAGCCTTATGAGAGAACATAACCATGGAGCTGTTCTACACAGCTTGCCAGCCCATCGTAATCATGAATGAAAAGAAATGATTATTGTTGCTTTATGCTGCTAAGTTTAGGGGAATTTTGTTTTCAGCTATAAAAACTAGAACATCTGTGGAGCCCCAGGTGCTTTGATAGAAGGCTATCATGGCAGCTGTTTTTAAAAGTGTTTTATTTCATTTTGCTTAAAACGTTTAGCTTTAATCACTTTGTTAATAAATAAAATATTTATTGAGTGCCTACTTATTGCCCTAACTGATCTAATTGCAAGGGGTATGAAGAAACAAAAACAGTCCCTGAGGTCAGACACTTGGAGCCTACCTAGGAGGACAGGCTTAGAAGTATATGAAGAAGAGCCACATGGTACAAAGATGCCATCCATTTTACCAAGCTATTCTTCTCCCTTTGGGGAAAACTATATATATATATAAAACTATGTATATATGCCTATATTTGTGTGTATATATATATATATACACACACAGTATAATTTGCAAAAATAAGATATTTTAACTGAAAGCATTTGAAATTGCTGACTGAAAAAAAGATGTACAACTTAAAAGGTGAGAACTGTGCTTTTTTCCACGGACTTTCCAAGCATGTAAACCTGGAAGACAGACTCACATTGCTCTGAGGGACTGCTCTGAAGAGGTAAGAAAGGAGTTAGGATACACAGTTTTTGCAACAAAAACCAGGTGGTTGGAACATCAAATGGTTGCTGTTAATTAAGGAAAACCAGTTAAAGATTTCAGCACTTTTTTCTGTGTGGGAAGAGTTTGGGCTCATTGAAATCATTCTTTTGAGATGCACCTTAACCTTCGAGGCCCAGTGTCCCATCCCGCTGTTTCCTGTCCTGGGTCCCCTCAGGGCTCAGTGTTGGCAGTGGTCATTGGCTTGATGACTGCAGCGTCCTGTGTTTATTGACATGGCAGGTGACATTTGTCATCCTCACAGCTCATGTTTCTTTCTGCTCTGGTTTCTCCCCCATTGTTCCTCCCCTCCTGTTGGGTGGTGTTGGAGGTGTCATGACCTGTATGGTATTCTCTAAGAGGAGGCTTTTGATTTGACGTTAGTGGGTCATGTGAACATGGATTCCAGTTAAATCATTGCTAGTCACCCTGATGTGGGAATGGTTTCCAGGAATACTCCTGCTGCCACTGTGCTGACTCAACCAAAGTTGTGAAACAAAAGTTCAGAACTTGCAGTTGTGAGATAGCTTGCACTGGAAGTTCATCAGCAGTTAGAGAGAAGCATGTTTAATATGCACGGGGCCAGGAGCTGATCTGTGGGAAATTCTTAACCTAAGACATAGAATTACAAACCCGGGATTCCATTCTCACTGATACCTGGTAGAAAGAGAAATACTCTTCCATCAGGGGGATATTCAGGTCTCAATACAGTGTATACAAATCTAAATGCATATGATTAAAAGTTTACAAATAGCTCAAGCATTGCAAAATCCAGAAAAATAACATGATTGTTTTATTATTTAAGCATCAAGTCGGCAAAAAATCAAACCATTTGCCAATGTTTTTATATGATTCACTCCTCTTCATTAACTGGATTACCAAACAACACTGAAGTCTATTTATTAACGCTCTTCAAAATTCATCTCATCCTTTTCATAAATTATTGCCTTGGGTACGATGTGACAAAATTATTTTTACAATTTTCCTCTTCATGTCAAAACAGTTTCTATTGATTTCAATGCTTATCTTGTTTGCTTTCCTTTCATATTTCATTAACTTTTAATTTGATTTTTTCTCCAGTTGTTAATAAGTAAATGTAAGACAACAAAGAAGGTATACTTCCATGTTGACCAGACTGTGTGTAATTTCTTACTTGATTTAAATTTTTAATGATCATGATATTTTTCTCATTATAGAGAAGAATGAAAAAATATCTAATTTTGAATGCTTTTATTCAAAGCAGTAGGATTTTGGGGAGACTACTTAATTACTGCGAGTTTTGAGATGCCTGTGGGGGTAGGGTTGGCCCAGATACAACAATGTGGAAGACTAGGAGATGGGGTCGTACTCAACTGTGTTTCCATAGAAATTATTTGAATGTGGATTTTCACTCACTTTTGAAACCTGCTACTAAAGAGCACCCCTCAACTGCAAAGCAAGGAAACATACTCACAGCTTGTGCATTGGGAGAATGGGCCAGAAACTTAGTTGATGCGATGCATCTTTTAAAAAATGAAGTATCTTTAAATTATAAAAATATACCTAAATTTTGAGTGCTTCCTTTTATTAAAGAAAGAAGGACATCCAAATTATAGAAGCTTTAGGTCTCATTCCTAACTGGATTCATTCCTGTCAGGACGTGGGGGAGAGGGGATCTTAAGCCTAGGTTGAGCATTCTTGATTCCCAAACTGTCCTGCGCTGATTTCTAGAGCTCACCACTCTAAACCAGATACATACTTTTTCTCCTAAAGCTTACAACAATTATGTGAGGTGGTACACAATTTTATGTGTCAAAAATTCTGTGATACACAATTTATGTGTCAGTTTCGCTGGGATGTGGTGCCTAGTCGTTTGCTCAATGTTAGCCTGAATGTTACTGTGAAGGTATATTGTAGATATGATTAATATCTATGATCACTTGTCTTTAAGTAAAGTAGATTAATGTAAGTGGACCTCATGTAATCAGCTAAATAGTTTCAAGGCAAAAGTAAAGTTTTCTGGCTATGAAGGAATTCTGCCTCAAGTGTAATATAAGCTACTGTGTAGCACAGGGTACTATATTCAGTATCTTGGAATAACCTAGAATGCAAAAGAATCTTAAAAAGAATATATATAAGTATATAAATAATATAAATATATCCGACCCTCAGTGACCCCATGGACTGCAGCCCACCAGGCTCCTCCACCCATGGGATTTTCCAGGCAAGAGTACTGGAGTGGAGTGCCATTGCCTTCTCTGAAATATATATATATATACACACACACACACATACACACATATCTGGGCTTGCCATGTGGCTCAGATGGTAAAGAATCTGCCTTAATGCAGAAGACCAGGGTTCAATTGTCATCGGGTCAGGAAGATCCCCTGAAGAAGAGAAGGGCTACCCACTCCAATATTCTTGCCTGGAGAATTCCTTGGATAGAGGAGCCTGGCGACTTACAGTTCATGAGATCGCCAAGAGCTGGGCATGACTGAGTGACTAGCTTTTTCACTATTCATATATCTATATCTTGGAGAAGGCAACGGCTTGCCTGGAGAATCCCAGGGATGGGGGAGCCTGGTGGGCTGCCATCTATGGGGTCACACAGAGTTGGACATGACTGAAGTGACTTAGCAGCAGCAGCAGCAGCAGCATATCTATATCTAACTATATCTAGATATATACGTACATACCTGATGCTGGGAAAGACTGAAGGCAGGAGGGGAAGGAGACAAGAGAGAATGAGGTGGTTGGATGGAATCACCAACTTGATGGACATGAGTTTAAGTAAGCTCTGGGAGTTGGTCATGGACAGGAAACCTGGCGTGCTTGGAGTCTCAAAGAGTCCAGACATCACTGAGCGATTGAACTGAACTGACTGATTTTATATATATATATATATACACACACACACACACACACACATATAATTGAATTGCTTGGCCATACACCTAAAACTAATAGAACATGGTAAATTAACTATATTTTGATTTTTAAATGGTTAAAATAAACAAAAAGAGTGTAGTGTAAAAATTCCGAGTTTCCAGCCCACTCAACTGCCCTGTGGCTGTAAAATGCGCTGGCCTCCACAGTTTTATGAGGCAAGTCATTAAAATAAATCTTTCTCTATCTCTGCCTTTCAGTGTACACACACACACACACACACACACACACACACACACACACACACTCTGTAACATTATATTGTTGGTTCTATTTCTCTGGAGTACCCTGACTGGAAAAGATAGCAATTTTTAGTATTTTATGGAAAATAGACAAGGTTAGCAAGTAACTGATCTCAGAACACCCAGGAGGTAAGTGTTGGACCAGGTCGGTAAACAGATCTTGCTCTCTGCTCTGCAACGTTGACTCTGGAGTCAGAAAGCCTCTTTAGTCCTACTTCTTTCTCTTTGGGTAAAGGGATCTTAGCGGTTTGGTACCAGCCTCCCACATTTTCCCTTTCCTCATGTGTCAAGTGTGCTAGCAATGGCTCTTGATTTAAATCCATCCCCTGGACTGTTTTAAGGTTCAGTGAGAGAAGTGGGTGAAAGCAAAACAACTCAACAAACATAACTCATTGTTAAGTAAGAAATGAACTTCATGACTTTTCGCAAAGAAAGAACTGCTTTTCCCTTTCCTGAGTGTTAATGTCTTCCTCCTTTTTTCCCCACTTCACAGTTCCTTTTCCTTTCTAGTGGTAGCATACTAAAACATTTATGTTCTCATATACAATATTTTGTTTAATCATCAGACCATGCTTGGTTATGTACATATTATACCCATTTCACAGATGAGGAATTGACACACAGAGGTGCTCAAAATATATATCCAGATAACAATAGAGTTGGAGTATTCTTTTACTATATCAAAATGGAAGAAAAAATTATAAAAATTTAATCAGTTTGAACCCTGGAACCATTGCCATTAAAAAGAATCCCTTACCTTGCAGGAAGAAATGTTTTTAATTCAAATCCCCTTACTGCCCTAAAGGGAGAAAATTATAATTTCAGTGATTAAGCTTTTAGAGTCAGTATTTCCATTGGAAGACTCTGTGTCTGATTCACCTGCCAGTACATAACTGAAGCTATGAAACATTTGGTGCCCAGCTGGCTGAAGAAGATTAAACTCCGGAAAGGTATTTAAATAAAATTTAAATAATTCATAATTTGCTTCCCTCTGAATAGCAAAGCTTCTCTAGTGCAAGAAGTAGTGGTAAAGTCTTCAATAGAAGGTTGAGTTAGGAGAGGAAGAATATTTGGAATCTGATTTTCCAAGTAGATTGGCAGACAAGGGGAGCTGATATCTTTCCTTTCTAAATCTCTAAACTAATGGCTTACAAACTGCTTTAATTTAAATTAAAGTGCACAGAGAATGCAGTTTGTATTGAGACTAAAAATTGGTTACCATAGTTTCAGCATGATATTGACAAACCAGAGCAACATTTTAGGATTGTGAAGACCCTATTGTAAGAGTCACAGCTGAGGAGCTGCTGATGATCAGCCTGATGAAGGCTCAGAGGAAATAAGAAATGATTTTTCAGTATCTGAAGGGTAGATGTTTACCTCCAGAGGGCCCGTGAGGAGACTATAAGAAGAAAGCAGTTGAAAACCTTTTGTAACAAGGAGAGTTATCCAAGCATGGAACGGGCTGGTTAGTGACGCGGGGCTCCGTGAGCTAAAAGTGGGGACCAGTGGTGTTGATGTCTGAATCCTGCTTTCCAGTGTGTGGTGGTTTTGTGTTAGTCTCTCAGCCATGTCCGACTCTGTGCAACCCCATGGACTGCAAACTGCCAGGCTCCTCTGTCCGTGGAATTCTCCAGGCAAGAACACTGGAGTGGGTTGCCATTTCTTGGACTACCCCAAATTTAAGGTCTCTTCTATTGTTAATGTTCAGATGACATGTTGATAGGAATTGTCTTTCCATTTAAAATAGACAGGCTTGAATCCATGTAAGCAGAACACAATGGCTTGCTCATTTAGCTTGTCTCAAGAGTAATTGGCAAGTATTAAGGACCATTTGTGCTCTGTTGTGCCAAGTTGCTCCAGTTGTGGCTGACTCCTTGCGACCCTGTGCACTGGAGCTCGCTAGGCTCCTGTCTCCAAGGGATTCTCCAGGTAAGAATACTGGAGTGGGTTGCCATTTCCTCCTGCAGGGGATCTTCCTGACCTAGGGATCAAACCCGTGTCTCCTGTGGGTCCTGCATCGCAGGCAGATTCTTCCTGCTCAGCCACTGAGGAAGCCCATTAAAGCCGTTTTACTCCTTTCTAAAAATCTGCTTTCTCAGTTTCAGATTCTTTATACATAGAACGGGAAAACCACTGTGCACCCTTCAGAAGGTGATTGGGAAGGCTGGTTTGAGATGACGCACGTCAGGTGTTCAGAACCTGGCACATCATAATTCACTAATAAGTACTATTATTGTCACTGTTATTATATGTAAATTTATTCTGCCTTATAACCTTGTGAGCTTGATGATGTTATCACCTTTTAAAAAATAAGGCAGTAGAGGCCTCTACATCAAGTAAACTGCCTGAGTTCCTGTAGTTGGAAAGATGTAAAAATGATAGTGACTATGTCTTTCTCATACCAAAGCCTCCAGATTCTTTGGGATTCCATGTGGATGTAGCATCCTTTCTGGTTTTCTCAGACGTTTGCCTTGAAAATGACCCCATTATTTCATTTTGATGTTTAACCATTCTGAGTTCCAATGGAAGCAAAACTGTGGCTTTGTGTTACATATATCCATACACACACACACACACACACATACACACAGCCACAGTGACTAGTGTAGAAACTGTAGGTATTAACGTAACTCTATTATTTGAAACATCATTTACTGATGGCTCCAGCAAAGCTTTTGATCATGCCAAGTGGTGTGGCTCATTGAAATCCATGTATAGAATCCTATCTAGCTGCAGAAAGATTGCATCAGAGAAGGCTGAATGGTTCAATTGCTGCTATCCTAAAGCTAGCATTCTGGGGAGAGCATTAGTATTCACAAACATCAAAAGAGTCGCTAGAATGGAAATTGACCCTGTCTTGTAATATAAACAGGTCAGCTGTTTGAGAGTTTTCAAAGACAGTTATGATGTAATAGCCTATATCCAGTACTCACAGCCTAACTGTTTTAAGCTTCTCCTCTGGCATTTCTCTTTCCCAGGAATGAAATAAAAGGAAAAGTGAATACAGATAAAGAAGAGAGCTCATCCCTTTTGCCATTTAAGAAATGGCCTATTGTCCAGCCTCTGTAAGGAAATGGTGTTGCTGGTAAACTCAATATTTATGTCACTGGGGCTGTTTTCATGTGAGCCTTTTTTTTGGCATGTGAGATATTATCATCTTGTTATTTGTGAACTATGCATCTCGGGTGACATTTTTTTCTAAAGTTTTCATTGTTCATAAACGTACTTGACACCAGACAAACAGCTAATACTGATCGTGTTGACTGCAGGTGCAGCAGATGTTTTAAATAAGAACACAATTAAATGGAAAGCTGAATTCTAGCCAGCAGGGTGTTAACAATGCTACAGTACACGGGGGTGCCCTGTTACATCGATCCTGTGGTGTTCCTATAAGCAAGAGCTCACAGTGCATTTGCCATCGAATGATAGACGTGCTTTTTCAGCAGAGCCCTCTCCCACTCAGTGGGCTAGGTTGTAGGAGGGCTTGGGCTGAGGCAATACATTCGGATGTAGAATGTAAGTCAAGGATGAAATTATACTGCATTTTATCCACGCTC
Source organism: Madoqua kirkii (assembly GCA_006408675.1). Classification (NCBI taxonomy): domain Eukaryota; kingdom Metazoa; phylum Chordata; class Mammalia; order Artiodactyla; family Bovidae; genus Madoqua; species Madoqua kirkii. The sequence goes on from SJYC01100345.1 coordinate 69,744, forward strand.
TCCTTTTCTTTTAAATTTGCTGTTTTCACTAGTTTCTTAACAACCCCTGCCTCCCAAAAGTCCTACAACGATTATTGGTGAGCATAAAAATTAAGAGTGAAGAATTAATTTACACTGAAAAACATAAAATCACAGCTTTTCCAAAAGTGACTTTTTCTAAAATTAAAGGTGAAAAGCCACCAAGAAATTGCAATTGGTAGAAATGTAGACTGATTTAACTCAAGGCTCTAAAGGCATTAAAGAGAACACAGAGTTATAACATCTTATGAGCTTTACCCAGGCCAGTCTTTTGGGGGTCATGTTTGATCTGTAAGACTGAGACCAAATGTCATATATCTTTCAGAACAGGTTAAGAGGTCTATGACTCTGAGTCAAGTCAAAAGCACAGTGACTTTTTCATACGGCGGAGA
>SJYC01100346.1:0-44670 GCA_006408675.1 Madoqua kirkii
CCCCCCCCCCCGACTATACACTTATTTCATCATGGATGATGTGCAAACATGTTAGCAGTTTTGGAAAAATCTCTCAATATATGGCTTCAAAAACAGAGATTAAATATCTAAAGTACCTTACTATATGTATTTTTCCAATTTATGTTTTTTTTGCATGTGTAAAAATTAACAGTCCATTAGCCATCCTATAAAATCAGCTACATAGAGTAAGTCTAAGGCCAATGAGTCCTATAGCCACTTCCCATTCTCATAGAATCCCATTAATTCCCACAGTTGTCCAGTGGCATTCAGAGTCTCTCATACCGCCCTGACAACTCATTTAGGTGTGCAGCATCTTCTTAGTATTCCAGCATTAGATACCCCAGCTACCCTCACAGCTCCGTTTTCTACATAAAAACGTAGAAAGAGCAACTGAATCGCAGCAGCTAAAGCCTGAGTCTCAACTCTGCTCTTTCCTGTTTGATTTTGTTCAGTTACTTATCTCCTTTGACTTTTGGGATTTCTCATCCATGGACAAAGATATACTACACACACCAAAAGGAATATTTCTCAGAGCTGTGAATGTTAAATAATGAGTACAAAATTCCTAGTACAGTGCCTAGTATATAGCTGTTGCTCAGTAAATATTGATTACCTTTTCTTTGTGTATAAAAGAGATGCAATGAATCACTCAATGTTTCTCTTATCTTAATGCAAATTATTTGCATTTTAAAAGGGATCCCTTGTAAACCAAAAGGAATAAAATATTGACCATGGAGTTTTAGAGAGGAAGGCAGACTGGAGTGAGAATTAAGTCAGGAGACACTCCAGTTTCACTAAATGTCACAGTGAGGACACATAGTCCATCTGTGTTTCTGTTAACACAGAAATAAGAACATTATCATAATACTGCATTAAATAGTGTCTCTCATATCCTCAGTGATCCTGAGTTTTAGGAAATTAAAGATCATTATTATTTGATCAAATTTAATTAAACAGAACTCACCACCTTAGAGCCCCTGGGCTTCTCTAAAGAGAATATGAATGCAATGATTAACTTAAGTCACAGCCAATAAAGATTCTCATCAGAAAAGAAAATGGAAGGAGTTATCTGATTGAGAACTCTGAGTCAATTACATGCCTTGGGTGTTCCACGAGAAGTCATTGAAATTTACCTGTGCTGAAATGGAGAAGAGACTGCTTAGAAAATATAACTCACTTATTCACCCATTCATTCATCTCATGTGGTAGATGCCTTGCTGGACATCTTGTGAGAGATAACAGGATAAATGAGATGCATTCTCTGACTTCCTCCCAAAATTTGGAGTACAGAATACTCCTAAATGAATATATTCCATAGAATTTGGGATACAGAAAAATATATCAATTTTGAGCTGAAAGTGTCAGGAAAATATCTTTGAGAAGATGGTGCTGAGTTCAGGCCAGAGTTAAGATGATTCAGCAAAAGTAGCTCCAGCGTTTTCCATTATATCCTTACCAGAAGTCAGGGGCTTCCTAAGTCCTTGGGATACAGTTTCAGAGGGAATGAGATCTTATATCAGCTCTGCTATTTTCTGGTTGTGAGCTTTAGTAAAAATTATTTAATCTCTCAAATGCTCAGCTTCCTCAACTCAGATAAAATAAGTTTCGAGCTCATAGGTGAATAGTGCATGAAATAATGCACATAAAAGGAATTATGTGCTCAAAAAAAGTTAGCTATTGTTATTTTAAAATTCCATTGAGCGCCTCTCTTTCTTTGTCTTTTTCCAAGCTCTCTTATCTCTGGCTGTCAGTTTCAATCTCATTAAGCAAAACTTTACTCAACAAAATCCAAGAAAAAATTTGTTAGCTTTTCAGCATCTCTTGAGAAACTCTAAATACTTTGCTTTTATTTTCAAGGTGTATCATGACCTGTTTCTAACCATTTATTATTTCTACTGCCTAGTTTCTGGATAAATCATATTCCAGAATGTTGTATAAGTGTTTCCTGGGTTCTGCTGCCTTTGTGTCTTTATACATCTTTGAGAGAAAACGATCTTTACCTTTCCTTCAATTAGTATTCCTGTTTCCTGAAACAGTATTCAAGACCTAGCTGAAATGTCACCTCTTCTGGTAAGCCCTCCCTGATTCTGCTGGCTCATCACTCTTTTTTGGATATAATATTGATCATGTTAAAATACTGCTCAAGAATTTTGTTGGGCTTTCCTTCCCTGGTGAATCAAGTCTAAGCATTTTAATAGACATGCCCTTTATAATCAGACTTCTCTGGTGGCTCAGATGGTAAAAATATCTGCCTGCAGTGCAGGGTACTTGGGTTTGATCTCTGGATCAGGAGAGTCCCCTGGAGAAGGAAATGGCAACCCACTCCAGGATTCTTGCCTGGGAAATCCCATGGACAGAGGAGCCTGGTGGGCTGCAGTCCTTTATAACCAAGTCACCCACATGATTTCCCAAGCTTGCTATGTTCTTTTGTGCTTTCCTTACACTCTCTTCTCCACATGGAATGTTCTACACTGCTTCAAGACCTTTGGTCTTTTTAGTGATCAGATCTGTGGAGCCTTTCTGAAATTCCTCAACAGAGTTGATCTCATCCATCCTTCCAACACTTCATTTATATTCTATTACAGTACTCAGCGATCTCTCAAAACACATAGCTAGCTGTATGTTCCACCTTCCTTCAAAGAATATGAATTCCTTAAGACACTGACTAACTTTTGTTTATCATTAGATGACCTGTCACATACTGGGGCTCAATAGATGTTAATGGAATGACATCACGAGCACAGTGTGTCCTGGGGACAGAAGAGTGGTTTTCAATGTGTTTTCTTCGCTGATTCAACCCCGAGCTTGTTTGGGGTTCTGTGCCTCATTTCAGTGTTATGAGCAAGTGGACAAATTCCTCTTGGGTTTCTTCATCTCAGAATTAGGGCTCTTGTTAGGTGGCTTGCATAAGTCATTTTGCTTGCAATGGGCTCTAAAACCAGAAACCTTGAGGGAGCTGCGGCGTGGCGGTCCATCTGGGGGCAGTGAGCACCGGAGAGCTCTTCAGGAACTGAGCAGACTCCTGGCTTTGGGCTCCATGCCCAGGCTCCCATTTTACCCACTAGGTTTAGTCATTGCCTTTGTAAGCACTAAATAGTGGTGTGTCTGGCATCGGGTCTGGAATATCATAGTTTCTCAGTAAAACTGAGATTGATTTCTCTTTCCTTTCCTCCCACTTAACCAGTTTAGGACTGCTGCTGCTGCTAAGTTGCTTCAGTCATGTCCAAGTCTGTGTGACCCCATAGATGGCAGCCCACCAGGCTCCCCCATCCCTGGGATTCTCCAGACAAGAACACTGGAGTGGGTTGCCATGTCCTTCTCCAGTGCGTAAAGGTGAAAAGTAAAAGTGAAGTCGCTCAGTCATGTCTGACTCTTTGCGACCCCATGGACTGCAGCCTACCAGGCTCCTCCATCCATGGGATTCTCCAGGCAGGAGTACTGGAGTGGGGTGCCATTGCCTTCTCCGAGTTTAGGACTGGTTGCATATTAATAGAATATATAGTTAAAAAATAATCTCCCTCTCCAAAAACGCACATGAAATCTTGAGATACAGTGGTTGAAATGTGCTGCTGCCGTAGTTCAGGTTCACTCTACAGCCTCAAGCATCATCTGCTCCATACCCACTCAAGGCCTCCTTCTCAAGGTTGATGGTTGGATCACATTCCGGCTTCTGAAGAGTGGCCTGCAAACTACCAGGCAACATCAGCCTGGTGACTTCAATTTCTTGGATATGTTTTAGGTGGGAGAAAATTCCTGCTTTGTTTTCTTCAGGATGTGTGGTTCACTCTAGTGTTTGCTAATCAGCTGCTCTGCTCTGTTACAGTAAGTCCCTTAAATACAGATGAGTTCTGTTCCAAGAGTACGTTTGGAAGTCCCTATTTGTTCGTAAGGCCAGCAAAATTAGCCTAGGTACCCAACTAACGCAAATCAGCTATCTTATACTGTACTGTAATAGGCTTATAATATTTTAACACAAATAATACATTAAAAAAAAACAAACAAAAAAAACATTTTTAATTTTACAGTGCAGGGCCTTGAAAAGTACAGTAGCCCAGTGCAGCAGCTGGCACAGAGGGGCAGGCATCAAGGGAACAGGTGAGAAGAGCGACTGATGGAGGAGGGAGTGGAGATGGGAGCTCATCGAACTGGGGGTTATCAGCAACAGGAGATGGGGGTGACTACAGCTTCACTCACGCCTGCTGCTAATGGCACAGGTTCTGGCCCAGTTCTGGAAGCAGCTGCATGTTCACATGTTTGAAGGTTCACAACCAGAAAGCTTGTATATAAGAGAGCTGATGCATCCTGCACATGATGGGAGAGGTGAGTCTAACAGCCTTTCTGTCTTTTCTCTCCGGTTCCTGAGGTTTCGCTGAGAGCGAGGATGGGGGTAAAGATGGGAAGGAAGGGCAGATAATTATAACAGTGACGTCATGATACAGTTGGTAAAAGATAAAACTGCCATTAAAGTCTATGCCGAAACAGGCTCTGTATTTTGGTTGCATTAATCCTGAAATATGGTATAAAATTCAAGTCATTGTTTTCCACGTAGTGAGTTCCTCATTAATGATCACAGGCACATGACAAAGACTTTTGGAGGAGAGACGATGGAATCTCATGATTAATTTTCTCTCAGTTGAGAGAGTCTGTATTTTCATGAAGAGATGACTACAACTCTCATGAGCCCCTACATCTGCAAACATCTGTGAGTCCACAGGTGTGAAAAGGACTCCAGAGCTCCAGGTTGTAGCACGGAGCTGCCCAAGGGACTGCAACTCCCACTGCCCGTGATGTCTATCCGTGGCTATCAGTTCAGTTCAGTTCAGTTCAATCCCTCAGTCGTGCCCGACTCTCTGCAACCCCATGAACCGCAGCACTCCAGGCCTCCCTGTCCATCACCAACTCCCAGAGCCCACCCAAGCCCATGTCCATTGAGTCGATGATGCCATCCAACCATCTCATCCTCTGTGGTCCCCTTCTCCTCTTGCCCTCAATCTTTCCCAGCATCAAGGTCTTTTCAAATGGGTCAGCTCTTTGCATCAGGTGGCCAAAGTATTGGAGTTTCAGCTTCAACATCAGTCCTTCCAATGAACACCCAGGACTGATCTCCTTTAGGATGGACTGGTTGGATCTCCTTGCAGTCCAAAGGACTCTCAAGAGTCCTCTCTAAAACCACAGTTCAAAACCGTTCATTCTTTGGTGCTCAGCTTTCTTTACAGTCCAACTCTCACAACCATACATGACCATTGGAAAAACTATAGCCTTGACTAGTGGACCTTTGTTGGCAAAGTAATGTCTCTGCTTTTGAATATGCTGTCTAGGTTGGTTGTAACTTTCCTTCCAAGGAATAAGTGTCTTTTAATTTCATGGCTGCAGTCACCATCTGCAGTGATTTTGGAGCCCAGAAAGATTAAGTCAGCCACTGTTTCCACTGTTTCCCCATGTATCTGCCATGAAGTGATGGGACTAGATGCCATGATCTTAGTTTTCTGACTGTTGAGCTTTAAGCCAACATTTTCACTCTCCTCTTTCACTCTCATCAAGAGGCTCTTTTGTTCCTCTTCACTTTCTGCCATAAGGGTGGTATCATCTGCATATCTGAGGTTATTAATATTTCTTCCAGCAATCTTGATTCCAGCTTGTGTTTCTCCCAGTCCAGCGTTTCTCATGATGTACTCTGCATATAAGTTAAATAAGCAGGGTGACAATATACAGCCTTGATGTACTTCTTTTCCTATTTTGAACCTCCTATTTGGAACTCTCTTGGCTATGGAAATGTCAAAATCCACTTCTCTATGGGTAAAAGGACTGAGCCTTCTGGGCCCATGTAAGGACCTAAGGGAACACTGAAGAGTCTATTTCTTCTTTCTACCCTTCCTGGCAGGCTTTAGCTGACAAATGTAAGAGGAGGAAAATGAAGGGAGAGCTCTGGTTTCTGAGGAAGAGTGAAGATTGGAAGGATCTTAGCATTCTTTAAATTTTAATCTTGAAAGCTCTCTTCACTGATGTAGTTAAGGAAACTAGATGGGAACATCAAGAAATTAGAGCTGGTTTGAAATTGAGACTAGATGGGCTTTTTCTCATAATACAGTCTTTCTGGTGATCCTGAAAGGATTTGAGCATTGATGTCACAAGAAAATAAAACAAACTCTTATTGTAGGCCAAAGTACTCTCAAGCAGGCAAAATGCAATGACATTTGGTCAAATAACATAAAATCCTCCATTGTGTAGCTTTCTGTTCTATCTGTTCTGATCCTGTAACATCCACAGTCCAGTTCATGATGTGTAATATCACTGGAGATATTACACATATCTTCCTGAAGAAAGCAAGTGAATACTTAATTCCATGAACAGCAGTGAGAGAAGTGTGGCAGGATTTGCAGTCCTAAGTGTCAGGCAAGGTCATCTTCAGAAAGAGTGAAATCTCTGAATGAATTCAGTCTCAAAGTATTTGCAGTAGCACTTTTAAGATCCAGGGCCAAGAATGATGTGAGTAATGAAGTGAGTGGATCTCATCACTGAATAAAGTCAAACATTTTAAAGTGTCTTTTTAAAAAATAACAGCTTCAATGATATATAATTCACATACAACAAAATTTACCCTTTGAACATGTACAATTCAGTGGGTTTTGGTATATTTACAAAGTTGTACAACCACCAGCACTATCTAATTTTAGAACAGTTTCAGTCACCCCCGAAAGAAATGCATAGCCATGCTCACTAGTTCCTCATCTTGTCTGCTGCCAGCCCCTGGCAGCCATAAGCCTATTTTCTGTCTTTGTGGATATACCTATTCTAGACATTTCATATAAATGGAGTCATACAATCCCTGGCCTTTTGTGTCTGGCTTTTTCAATTAGCATAATATTTTCAAGGTTCATCAACGTTGTAGCATACATAGTACATTTTCCCTTTATATGGCTAAAAATATTTAGTTATGTAGATAGATGGTATTTCAAAAAATCCATCCATCAGTTAGTGGAAACCTTATTTTTTTGCTTCTACTTTTTTGGCTATTTGAGTGGAGCTTCTGTGGACATTTATTACAAGTTTTTGTGCATACATAAGTTTTCAATTCTCTTGGGCATATATTATTGGGTCACATGATAACTCTATGTTTAAACTTTTGAGAAACTGACAAGCTGTTTTCATCGAAGTGACTGCACCATTTTACATAAATACCTAATGTCGTTTTAATCTCCCGTGTAGATGAAGAAGTTTATTCTGCCCTGGAGACCATGTTGTCCTAGAACTGTGTCTTTTTAAAAAATCCATCACATTTTGAGGGTATTAAACCTCACCCATTCTGGCTCTCTTCCCTCTGCCTTGGCAGAGTCCCCCTCATAAACATTTATATGCAGTCTGATTATATTGAGAAAAGACCTAAGCCAGAGAGTGAGACAAGGCCTTCGGCTACTGCATACCACTCAACCTTGAAATTATTTCCCGTATTTGTCCTCCAGTTGGAACTCTCCAGTTCTCTTTGTCACATTTGCACTACATAATTTCAATAGCAATAAGAACATATGATAAGTGAGTGTCTACTTTGTGCCATGTAGTACATTTATTCCTGGAGAGAGTAAGAGGTCTGACACCAAACTACCAGTCAATGGTTCCACAATTCCCCATGGGCACTGATAAGTGCTTCAATAGATATACAAAAGAATATATATTTTCAAAGACAGAATGATGTGAAGCAGAGGTTTTAAACTTCAGCAATTGGTATTCCATGTCTGATGAATCTATGTTGTGAGTGGCTGTCCTAAGCGTTGTGGGATGTTTATCAGTATCTCTGGCTTCCATTTGCTATGTGTCAAGAGGACCCCTCCAACTGTGACATCCAAAAGTGTCTCCAAACACAGCCAAATATTTCCCTGGAGCAACATTAGTCCTGGCTGAGAATCACTGGCTGAGTGTTTAGAGCAAGGGCTTAGGCAGGATCCAGGTTTCAGGATGTTGGAGAGGTAGCTGAATCTTTCTGATATTTATCTTCAAAAAATAGAACTAATAATAGCTACCTCAGAGGGCTAGTGTATGGGTTAAACAAGATAATGCACACAGGACCCCTCATGAATGCTGGGTGCAATTCTCTCTCATACTGTAATGAGGGCCATTCAGGAAGCCTTGGATCTCAGTTTGAAAATCCTGGAGAGGCTGACTCTGGGGTTTTTACTTTCCTCTCATGTTTTCTCTTTTGTTAAATTTGAACTGTAAAATGGTAAACTGGGAGAAAGCATAAGGAATGAAGAAGTGGGCCTTTTCTGAGTATCCTTGTGTGAATGCATGGCTGGAATGCTGGATGGTTATGGAAGCAGACACCTGTTCACTAGTGTGTTCACTCATCCATTATTTGTTCATAAGAAAGATTTACCAACTGTCTGGTCTAGATCCCTTTCTGCCCTTCTGCTCTCCAGTCACTTGGGTTATTTCTTTGACTGTTGCTTGCTCCCTCCTGTCTCAAGGATTTTCCATATTCTCTGTCCTCAGCCTGGAACACTTATTCTAGTTCATTCCTGTTCATTATTGAGACTGCAGTTCAAATTTAGCATTTCCAAAGCTACAACCACTGACACTTCACCCCAGATTAAAGCAGAGCCCACAGAGTAAGTACTCAAAACCGCTGGATTATTTTATTGCTTTAGTTCCTGTGAATCCCACTAAACTCTGAGCCCTATCAATGAGGCAGTTGTGACCATTTTTTTCCCATCAATTCTCAGCACAGAGCCAAGCATATAAGTATTCAGTAAATATTTTCAAACCAGTTTTCTGCTGACTGGCTGATGGAATGAATGAACAAGTGTTAGGCACTGGCTAGGTTTTTTCTGGCTTTTCTTAAAAACTGATGGACCTGATGGTGATTTTCACCTGTCTCAGGAGTGATGAGCCCTTGCTGGGAAGGTTGTCCAAAACTGACCAGTGAGTGTCCTCTGATGGTAGGAGAGAGGCAGAGACAGGCTTGGGAAGGGATGGGCAGAAGGCCCGGGCTTCTATTAAAGTTGGGCCTGAAGTCTGACTCATTAGAAAAGACCCTGGGAAAGACTGAAGGCGGGAGGAGAAGGGGACGACAGAGGATGAGATGGTTGGATGGCATCACTGACTCAATGGACATGAGTTTGAGTGGACTCCGGGAGTTGGTGATGGACAGGGAGGCCTGGCATGCTGCATGCAGTCCACCAAGTCACAGACAGTCAGACATGACTGAGCAGCTGAACTGAACAGAAAGTCATTTCAGGGCGGAGCTCCCGTCTTCACCTCAAGCACTGCAGCAACTTTAGCCATAGGAAAATCCTCCCTTTGCTCTCCACTTGACACATGCACTCTTTCTTCATCACTTGAAGCTAAAATCCTATTTCATCATCTTTTTTTTCTTTTTCCCTAGAAAGTAGAGATCCTTCCATTTTGAACACATTTTTCTATGCCAAACAACTTTCCATAGTCTGGTCAGAAATTAGGTTAGCCTTTGTGTTTCTCTTGGCTTGTTAGTAATAGGTGTGATCATTGGGATGGTCAACTATGGTCTCAATCTCAATGTACAAAGAATTCATTCTCTAGGCTTGAGCTCAGTTGCACAGTCATGTCCAGCTCTTTGCGAGCCCATGGACTGTGGCTTGCCAGGCTCCTCTGTTCTTGGGATTCTCCAGGCAAGAATACTGGAGTGGGTTGCCATACCCTCCTCCAAGGGGATCTTCTCGAACAAGGGACTGAACTGGTACCTCTTATGTCTCCTGCAGCAGGTGGGTTGTTTACCACTACTGCCACCTGAGGGCCCATTCTCTAAGCCTATAATCCACAAATTTAAAATATGCTTATTCGTTAAACAGCCCTTGGGCTGCTCAGGAAAATAGCTTAATTTTTTTTTTAATTTTTCTGATTAGATAAATGAGAGGAAGCAGCCTTCACCTGGGTTTGCAATGTGTCCTGTGAAATATTAACCTCTCATCACCCATGAATGTGCCTGACTTGGCACAGACTGAGAGGTCTGCTGCTTTGTGACAACGGCACTGTTGGGTTCGCAAAGAGTCTTGCTTGTTTCCCTGGTTGGGTGTGAAGCAAGGCCTTGCCTCCAGTCTTTTCTCTATTTACTTAGCTTCGGTGTATCTCTGTTGCTGCCCGTGGACTATCTCCAGTTGCGGAGAACGGGCACTCCTCTCTAGGAGCAACGCGCAGGCTTCTCGCTGTGGCGGCTTCCCTGGTTGCGGAGCAGGGGCGCTGAGCGTATGCGCTTCAGCAGTTGCGGCGCTTGGGCTTAGGGGCGTGTGAGAACTTCCCGGACCCCTGCATTGCCAGGCGGACTCCTAACCACCGGACCACCAGGCAAGTCTCTTGTTCCCAGTATTGCTGTTGCCTATTGCTGAAGCTGAAACTCCAGTACATTGGCCACCTCGTGCGAAGAGTTGACTCATTGGAAAAGACTCTGATGCTGGGAGGCATTGGGGGCAGGAGGAGGAGGGGACAACAGAGGATGAGTTGGCTGGATGGCATCATCGACTCGATGGACCTGAGTCTGAGTGAACTCTGGGATTTGCTGATGGACAGGGAGGCCGGGCGTGCTGCGATTCATGGGGTCTCAAAGAGTCGGACACGACTGAGTGACTGAACTGAACCGAACCAGCTCTGAATATACTTCTTGTCGCACCAGACCAGAGGCCAATAATGCAAAATAACCAGCATCTTCCAATGTTAACCACTGACACTCTAACATGACTATTTATTTGCATTTTGCAAAGCTGCTCCTCTTTCTTGTGGTCGAGGCTAGAAAGCAAGACTGATGATCACCTGAAAGTGGGGTAATGAGGAGGGAGAGGAGAGATAGTTGAGGCGTGTATATATGCCTTGATCCATCTCCTGGTTTTGATGCAGTTTGGATGAATGAGTCTACTTTCCACTCCTTTCCTGGAGGCTATGAGTCTTCTGTAAGTGAATCTTCCTTAACCAGTTTAATTATGAATTCTGAGACGGCCACTTTCAGCATCTCATATTAGAGGTATCATCTGTGGATGGGGTTTTTCATTTCTTTGTTTACAGCAACCTGGAATTAGACTTGTTTTGTTATTCACAACACTTGTTTGTACAGTGGTCTCAATAATTAAACCAAAATGTCACTAGATCCATATGCCTTTCCGTATCTTATTTTCTTGTCGAAAGGTTTATCCCATAGGAAGTAGCCCAGTTTCAGCCAAGTTCTGATTTTGCCTTGGGGAAAGAAGACACACAAAATAACTTGTCTTTTCAAATGTTTTACTTAAACTGTAGGATAATTAAAATGATTTATCTACAGCCATGCCACAGAAGTAATGAGATGATTAAAATATTCTTAATGAGCTTGCATTTTCCAATTGTTTCACTTGATGTAGCAATACATATTTATGATTTTAATTATTGTTTTGGCCTCAGAAAGTGTCTGTTTTATAAAGATCAGCAGGGTTCATGAGAGAGTTGATATGTTGACTTGTTGACTTTTTTTTTCCTTAGACTATTAGCAATTAAAATACTATACTGCAGTGGGGAAGTAGTTTAATAAATTCATTTAAACATGTTAAAGAAATATAATGCTGAGATCTCTTTTCATTTTAAAATAATTATAAAGCCCACAGGGTCTGGTGAGCATGGCATGATCCATGTAGCATGTAGAGGTGATTAACTTGTAAACTGGGGGGAAAGTCTCACATGCTACCTCCTCTTTCTTTACCTCTTTCTCATCTTGGTAGATGAACAATGGCTCCAAGAGGTGGAGGTTAAATCTGTCATCTGTGTGTGCTCAGTCGTGCTTGACCCTGCAACCCCATGAACTGTATCCCGCCAGAATCCTCTGTCCATGGGATTTTCCAGGCAAGAACACTGGAGTGGGTTGCCATTTCTTCCCCCAGGGGATCTTCTGACTCAGGGATCAAACTGCATCTCTTGCATTGGCAGGGAGATTCTTTACCACTTCTTAACCTGTGAAGCCCATCTGGGTTCTGGCACTTTTATTCACCAGAGACTCAATTCATCAACTATTCCTCTGTCCTGTTTCTTCAAACTCTGCCACTGCCTGTCTCTCTGCCTAAAAAATAATTCATTTCCTTCCATGAATATAAAATATCATTAGAAAATCCTTCTTTCACCTTTTAACAGAGATCTCCATCTCTTGCCTTGTATTTTCCCCTTGACTTCTAAGTTGTCTTTTCTTCCTCACTTAGTTATTCTTCAATCTCAGTTAATCTACCTTTTACCCCATTTCTTTGTGGAAAAGGAATTCCCTTTATTCCACATCATCTCCAGCATTCATTTTGTAGACTTTTTGATGATGGCATCTGTATGTCTTTTTTGGAAAAATATCTATTTAGGTTTTCTGCCCTTTTTGTTTTTCATTTTTGATTGGATGGTTGGGTTTTTTTGTTATTGAGTTGTATGAGCTATTTTTATATCTTTGAAATTAAGACCTTCTCAGTTGCATTGTTTGTGAATATATTCTCCCATTCCAAAGGTTGTCTTTTCATTTGGTTTATGGTTTCCTTTTCTGTGCAAAAGCTTATACGTTTGTTTAGGTCCCATTTGTCTATTTTTTTCTCATTTCCACCTTAGGTCATCTTTCTTCCATTAGATCAAGCTTTATTAACCAACTGGATTATTGTATTAAATATTCACAAAGGCCTACATGCCAGGTTTTCCTCCACTCTATTCTCTATAACAAAATCATGTTACTAAAGCACACATTCTTCAAAATATCTTATTATTTTGAGGAAACAACTTAAGCTCATTATGTTCATGAATGTTTTTGGCTTTTTCTACAGCCATTCCTTAAGTCATGTCTGGTGGTGACTAGCTATATTGAACTCCATGTGTTTCTGAGAATTCCTCATACTTTGTTTCACAGGGGATTTTTAACTACTGTGTAAGATGCTGTAACGATAGGGGACTTCCCTGGTGGTCCAGTGGTTAAGAATCTGCCTTCCAGTGAAGGGGTGACAGGGCTGGTCTATGGTCAGGGAACTAAGATCCCACATGCTGTGGGGCAACTAAGCCCCCCCAAAGATATCTGTAATGATAGATATATGTCATTATACGTTTATGAAAACCAATAGCATATGCAAAACCAACTGTGGGCTTTGGAGTGATAATGATGTGTCAGTGTGGGTTCACCAGTTATAACGAATGAACTAGTCTGACTTGAGATTTTGATACTGAGGGAGGCTTTGTACATGTGGTAGCCAGGAGTATATGGGGACGTGCTGTACTTCTGCTCAGTATGGCTGTGAACCTAAAACTGAAAAATAAAATCTGTTAAAGCATTACTTCATTTCGGCCTCCACTCTGTGTGTCTATACTAGCTCTTCCCAACAAGAACCTCTTCAGTTTTCTGCATGTCTAGTAAGACAGACAAGTAAGCCCTTGCTTTCTGTCTTTAACTTAGCTACTGCTAGCCTGTCTCTACCAGTTTATCTCATTTTGTTTTCCTTCAGCAAGCATTTTGGAAGTGTGAATCTTCATAAACCTTGTTAGTTTCACTTCTTCCTTTTATTTCCAGCCTTAAGTCATCAACAACATTGTGAGCTGACAGTGCAGTCAACAGTGAGTGACTTCATGTTGTCAGATGTAACAGGCACATTTTGTCCTCATCTCATTGGACCTCTTGCAGCACTAGCACACTGTGAGAATTCTTCTAGAGTTCTTCTAGAACTCTTTTCATCCTGGTTTTTGTGGCACCTTCTTTTCCCCAGCTCCTTACCCCTCCTGCACAATACCTTCCAGAATACTCTTCTCATTCCCTCCAGTGCTGATGCCCCCATCCCCAGCAAGGCTCTGTCTGTAACCCACCTTTCTTCATACTACCTATTAATCCCAAAGTAGCAGCAACTGGAGCATGAGTTTTAAAATATTCTTATATGCAAACGATTCCCAAGTCTACATCACTGCCCCTGATCTCTCCTCTTACTGAAGACTCCAGCTTCTTTTTGATGATGAATCTCCATTTGGTGCCTGCAGGTTTACCCTGAATTCAACACATTTAAAACTGGGGCCTTCCCTGGTGGTCCAATGGTTGGGAGTCCACCTGGTAATTCAGGGGACCCTGGTTTGACCCTTGGCCTGGGAGGATTCCCCATGTCACAGAGCAGCTGGGCCCCTGCGCCATAGCTGCGAGCCTGTGCACCTAGAGTCCAGGCTCCTCTGCAAGAGAAGCCGCTGCAGTGAGAAGAGAAGAGAAGCCTCATGCGCCAAAGCAAGAGGAGCTGCCGCCCCCACAGCTAGAGGAAGCCTGTGCGCATAGCGAAAACCCAGCACAGCCGAAAATAATAGATTAACTAAAACAATTGATTTCGCTGTCTGCTCCTCTGACCCCAGCCTCTTCACCTCCCTTTATTCATCGTCTCCTCACTTCTCCCAGTGTCATTCTCTGGCTTATAGGCTTCTAGTGGGCGTAAAATGAGTCAATATGTGATCGTGTTTATCACAGGGCCTGGCATATATTTGCATCTCAACAAATGTGGTTTATTATTGCTACAGTAAGTCCCCTGAAAGTGAAAGTGAAGGTCGCTCAGTCATGTCTGACTCTTTGTGACCCCATGGACCATACAATACAGTCCATGGAATTCTCCAGGCAAAAATACTGGAGTGGGTAGCCTTTCCCTTCTCCAGGGGATCTTCCCAACCCAGGGATAGGACCCAGGTCTCCTGCATTGCAGGCGGATTCTTTACCAGCTGAGCTATGAAGGAAGTAAATTCCCTACCTATGAATAATTTTCATCCTGAGAGGATGTTCATAAGTCCAATTTGTTTGTAAAAGTCCAACCAAGTTAGCCTAGGTACAAACTAACACAACTGACTATATATTACTGCACCCTGCTGCTGCTGCTGCTGCTGTTGCTACTAAGTTGCTTCAGTTGTGTCTGACTCTGTGCGACCCCATAGACGGCAGCCCACCAGGCTCCTCTGTCCCTGGGATTCTCCAGGCAAGAACACTGGAGTGAGTTGCCGTTTCCTCTCCAACGCATGAAAGTGAAAAGTGAAAGTGAAGTCGCTCAGTCATGTCCAACTCTTAGCTACCGCATTCACTGCAGCCCACCGTGCTCCTTCATCTATGGGATTTTTTCAGGCAAGAGTACTCGAGTGGGGTGCCATTGCCTTCTCCATACTGTGCCCTAGTAGGCTTATAATACTTTTCCAACAGATAATACATAAAAAAACAAACACAAAAATTAAAGAAAACATTTTAGATCTTACAGTACAGTACATAAAGAAAGAGTATAGCAGCTGGCTCTGAGCGAACAGGCAAGAAGAGGTACTGCCCTGGAGCGGGGAGAGGAGGCGGCAAATAGTGAAGCTAAAGAATCGTTGTGGTAGGAGGATACTCGAGTGGGGTGCCATTGCCTTCTCCATACTGTGCCCTAGTAGGCTTATAATACTTTTCCAACAGATAATACATAAAAAAACAAACACAAAAATTAAAGAAAACATTTTAGATCTTACAGTACAGTACATAAAGAAAGAGTATAGCAGCTGGCTCTGAGCGAACAGGCAAGAAGAGGTACTGCCCTGGAGCGGGGAGAGGAGGCGGCAAATAGTGAAGCTAAAGAATCGTTGTGGTAGGAGGCCGAGCACTGGCTGCGGTTTCATGCGCGCCTGGCTACGGTGCAGGCTCCGGTGGCTTGCTGGGCTCCATTCTACCAAGACTCTGAAAAACAATCCAGTGATGCGTGTTTGCCTCTGTGAGTTTGAAACTTAAGGATATGCATGTAGGGGATTTATTGTGTTATTATTCCAAAGCCTTTGACTGTTATTATTCCAAAGCCTTTGATTCTGAAAGAGATGGGAATACCAGACCACCTGACCTGCCTATTGAGAAACCTATATGCACCTATGTTGGGTGATACCTGCATTTATGTTCCAATCTTTAAACTGATTGCAAGGTATTTGTTTTCCTATCTTTATGAATAATTGAGCCTCAGAGATGTTAGGAAATTTGCTGAGGTCAACATAGCAGGAGAAGAGCATAGATTTGAACCCAGGTCTGTCTCATTCCAAAACTCCTTTTTTTCTTGTAATTTCAAGTTGCCTTCCTCAAGAGACTGTGGGAGAAAACAATGAGACTGTGTTTGTGGCAATATTTTCACACTGCAAGTGCCACTTAGTTGAAAGGTATTATTATTCAGCTAACAGACTTTGTTCTGGCATCTCTCACTGTGCCTGCCAACATTATAACTTTGTATGTGTTTTGCATACTTCCAAAAATGATATTACTTGAGTAAAGTCTGCCTTCTTATATCACTGTTAATGTTTTTAATTTAAAATCAATTTTAGAAAGCTTTCCAAATATGTTATTAAATAATCTCAAACCTCTTAACCACAAAAACATCCCCTGAGAAAGCGCCAGCCCTGGGTATCTACAATTAGGACTGGAATGGAGAAAAATGACACCAGACAGAAATGGAGTTTCTTCAGTCCTTGTATTCTGCATGCTCCCTGATTCTCCTCCTCTGAATCACTTTCTTCGCTTCTACAAATGGTAATCTCCCCTGTTGGAGCTATGTAGACCAACTCCTCCAGTCCACACATGTGTACAGGTTAGCACCTTGCTGGCTTTTACTACCCCTAATCAATGGGAAAACAGTGGAAACAGTGTCAGACTTTATTTTGGGGGGCTCCAAAATCACTGCAGATGGTGATTGCAGCCATGAAATTAAAAGACGCTTACTCCTTGGAAGAAAAGTTATGACCAACCTAGACAGCATATTCAAAAGCAGAGACATTACTTTGCCAACAAAGGTCTGTCTAGTCAAGGCTATGGTTTTTCCTGTGGTCATGTATGGATGTGAGAGTTGGACTGTGAAGAAGGCTGAGCACCAAAGAATTGATGCTTTTGAACTGTGGTTTTGGAGAAGACTCTTGAGAGTCCCTTGGACTGCAAGGAGATCCAACAGTCCATTCTGAAGGAGATTAGCCCTGGAATTTCTTTGGAAGGAATGATGCTAAACCTGAAACTGCAGTACTTTGGCCACCTCATGTGAAGAGTTGACTCATTGGAAAAGACTCTGATGCTGGGAGGGATTGGGGGCAGGAAGAGAAGGGGACGACAGAGGATGAGATGGCTGGATGGCATCACTGACTCGATGGACGTGAGTCTGAGTGAACCCCAGGAGTTGGTGATGGACAAGGAGGCCTGGCGTGCTGCAATTCATGGGGTCGCAAAGAGTCAGACACAACTGAGAGACTGAACTGAACTGAACTGAATCAAGCAAAGCTTCTCCATTTCAATTCACATTGCTTTTGAAACTTAAGAAAAAAAATTCTGCCCTCTGTAACATATAACCTCAAGACATAATGTTGATATTTGCTTAATCTTTTTCTCTCTGAAACAGGATACAACTGAGACATCACCAACATAAGCCAAAGACTATTACTTTAAAAAAGAAAAAAGAGATGGGTCATGCATAATGAGGGATAAACACAGATCCTAAATAATAAGCAGTAAATGCTTACGTATTATTTTCATGTATCCATCTTTTAGCCCATTTGGTTCCTTGCTTGGAATATCTTCCTTCACTTTCACCTGTTCATTCTTTATGACTTATATTGAGGATCTATTGTGATTTTTAATCTAATAACTTATACTGCTGATAAATTTTAAGTATGCATATTTGTTTTATTCTGAAAGCAAGCATTAGATTTGTGTATCATGTCTGATTCATTGAGACCCTGTGGACTGCAGCCCACCAGGCCCTTCTGTCCATGAGATTTCCTAGGCAAGAATACTGGAGTAGGCTGCCATTTCCTACTCCAAGGGATCTTCCCAACTAGGCTTATTATTATTTACAGCAATAACTATATTGTTTACTTATGCCCATTCTACCTCTTAGGGGAAACTGATGACAGCAAAGGTCACAGCAAAGCAGAGAGAGAGAAAAAGCCCCAAATCAGGAACCTGGGGACTCATATAGGAACGGCTGCCCAGCTGTTCCACTGCCTTGTTGAGAGAGGAAGGGGAAACTTTCTTAATTATTACAAACAAATAACTCTCTGAAAAAGGTCTCAAAGTTATTATCACCCTTTAGAATGTAACCAAATGGCTGCTGGTTTTCTCCTCCTTTGAAACAAACACCTAGATCCAGCCAGTTGTGATCAACCTCTAACTGTCTCTGAAGTACCTCACTATCTTAGGGATGCTAATCAGTCATCCTCTAACCCAGGTTGCAAGTAATTTTTGTTCAGAAAGTTATGAACATGCCAGAAACAAAAATATTTGCCTGATTTCCTCTTAGCTGTCATTCTCATGTTCTCCCCACACAGAGTTGGTCACCCTTCCTCAGTGTCACCCCGCACTCTCATAACTTTTGTTATGGAACCTGCCAAGACTTGGTCTCTACTTCCAGTCCAAACACAGTTCATGGTGTAAAGCAGATGATAAGCACGGGTTTATCAAATAAATGAACAAATATTTAATGAACAGTTGTATTGTGTGAGAGACAATCTGATAAAAATTTCAGAAGCCAAGCTCTCTTCAAATTGTTATTCTTACAAGAGTTCTTTGAGGTAGAGCAACTCATCTTAGTTTTTCCCACATACAAATAAATTCTTAGAGAGGAAAGGAAACGTTCTCAAGATCAGAAGTCAGCCAGTGATGGAGTTTGGATCTAGACTCAGATCTGACTCAGCAGCTCTTGTTCTTAACTGTGACTCCTTGATAGGCTCCCAGGAAACAATTCAATGCTTTAAACATGCTTGGTTTCCCTAGAAATGGTCTGATAGGGGGATTCTTGTGGAAGGGCTTAGTCTCAACAAAAAGAGAACTTGAGAAGGATAAGCATGGGGGGAAAAGCTAAGGATGTGTTTCTCAGCTGAAAACTAGCTTCAGCCTGATGCTACAGTGAGTTCTGGAGCATGAAATACACCACAGAGTTAGCCCCATCTTCAGGCAATGGGCCAACCTTCTGCACGCCCATGTCAACCATTTATTTTCTACAGTCTTCCTCCAGATTATGAGGGGGCCTGATGTCCTAGGATTCAAGGGCATTTCTCCAGAGAAAGGGACATCTCTGTGCTGTTAGCAAGCAGTAGTCACAGAACCAATGGATGGTTGTGTTGGCCTCATAAAGATACCAAGAGCATCCTTCCTGGAAGGACTAGGATACAATGGTTACATCTCTTTGTGGATGGGGCTGTATCTTTTGGCTTTGACTGGGTATATACTCCAGCTGCCAAATGAGTGTTGGCAGTCTTTCCTCTGGGTCAGCACAGCCTCTAGCTTTAAACTAAATTGGTTGTTTTTGCAAAAGAGTCTCTGGCTCTGAATCTTGCTGAAAATGTAGAGGCACTTTGGGCTCAGATTGCCAAAATATACACTTGGCACTTCTAGATGAGGCATTCAAGGAAGTCTCCACCTGTACAGCCTCAGGAGCCCATTGGAGCAGATTGCTCCTAGGAATGTGTACCTCAGGCAGGAAATGGCAATTAAGCACATGTTAACATATATAACATAAACTGTCATTGTTCAAGTCAATAAGCAATTTTTAATCATCTGCTTAGTTTTCTTATGGGAACATGTGGGTGTCAGACAGCTCTTTAATTCATTTATAAACTAAGAAATCATTAGTTTACAACCTAAAACTTATATATAAATCACTAACATGTTTGAATAGAATATTCAGTGTGTGGTGTCTTGCCTTTTTTAAACATTGTTTTTATATTACAACATTTTGGCAAAGTAGATATTTTACCTCTTTTTGGCACACAGAAGTGAAATAATTAGTCTGATAACCCACAGATAATGGATTCAAATTTTATATAAGTCAGGATTATTTTTTCTAACTGTATACATGTTAGCTTCCAAAGCACAAAAAGTTTGCTTTCATTATGCATTTATCAAATCTTAGGTTAGATCCTATTTGACTGTTTTCAAAAATCTACCTGGTGGCTTTTGATAATTTTTCAGGCAAGAAGGATCCAGAGTATTTCAAGTATGTGCCCTATTCTTCAAGCAGCAATTGGAGTGAAATGTTTAAGACCATAATCTGATCCTGTCAACCTTGTTTGTAACTTTTTGGTGGTTCCCCACTGCATTCAGAATGAAATCCAGACCCTACACACCATCTGCTAGGCACCCAATGGTTTGGACCCTGAGGTCTCTCAAACCCGTCTCATGCCATCATCTTGCTCTGCCCAGTCCAGCCATGCTCAGCTCCTTCCATACACCTGCTATTTGCTCTCCTTGTACCACTTTCTATCTCCATCCTTAATTCACCCTCTTCCTTAGTATCCCTTCTCAAATCCCACCTCTTTGGGGAGGCTTTTTCTGATCTCTCAAATTTGTTTAGGTGTTTCATACTCTCATAGAAACAGTATCTTTCCTTCTTTTAACTTACTGATGTGTTCTTTGACAAATAATAATTTGATTTATGCTTTATTTCTACCTCTGGACTCTAAGCTTAATTAAGGCAGGCACTGTATTTCTTGTGCTTGCTTCCATATTTCCATTACCTAGAGTATAATAATA
Source organism: Madoqua kirkii (assembly GCA_006408675.1). Classification (NCBI taxonomy): domain Eukaryota; kingdom Metazoa; phylum Chordata; class Mammalia; order Artiodactyla; family Bovidae; genus Madoqua; species Madoqua kirkii. Next base: position 20,486 of record SJYC01100346.1, read on the forward strand.
ATACAGAGTACAACGTTGAATGAACAAGTGAGGGAATGAAATAGTGAATGAATCCCCCATCCCTTCTTCTCTACTCTGTCCTAACCATACCATTCAAGCTGATCAAAAGGTACAAACCATTTTTTTTCTGTTAACATATCTAACTCTTAAAATAGTTTTTAGACAAGCTGGTCTGGCATGCCACACCACGAGTAATGACACAGAGAGCCTTTTCCTTCACAGAGCAGGAATGGTAAGCTGACCAACCCCCTAAGGCCCTAGGTCCCATGCACAATAGATACTTTATAGGAGTTCCTTTCTGTAGCAGAAAATTTCATTACCATTGGAGGCAGCCCCAAGAAGTACAGGGAACCTAGGTGTTGGAGCTCTGTTACATTAGTTGAATCATCTTGGAAAAGTTTCTTTACTGTTCATGGCCTCATTTTCCTCAACTATAACATGAAATGGTGGATCTGAAAGCAGCGAGCATACTAGACAAGGGATGATCATAACTAGAAACACAAAACACTGGGTTGGGAGGATGTGGCCCAGGGGATTTAATACTGAGATTTGTGGAATCCTGAGATATACAGGTGCCTGAGTGGCCACTGGTGGTAAGACAAGTGTCATACGGCAAGGAACCAAGAAGGGCTCTTCCAGGCTCCTTGCTGCCATTTCAATAAAAGCAGATCCACTTTATTCTGTTTTATATGGAAAGGTTCTGAAGAGTATTTCATTTGAAAATATGTTTTAGCTGCTAAAAAAAGCTTGAAAGCCACTTATTTCATCTTGCAATCCTATTTTACAGGTGAGAAAACCAAACTCAGAGAAATCTCACAAAGCTAGTCAATCCAGTTAAAAGACTTATTTGCCTGCCATCTCTGCCTCAATATGTGTTTAGACTTTGTAGTAAGTTTTCCCAAAGCATACTGTTCATTTTATAAAGTTCCCTTTGCTATTCTCATTTGGATGAGTAAATCAGCAGACTTGGCTTCTAGTCTCAAGTATAAAACTAACTGGCCATATAGTTTTAAGCAAGATACAGCTATTCTGAATCCAAACTTCCTGTCTGAAAGAGAAGCTAATAATACCCAGACGGCCTCGTGGAGAGTAGTTGTGAGGAACAGATAATAATAAAATGCAAAATTGCTTTGACTACTACCATCTTTCTTCTTTGAGCCTTAAACAATGTGCTGTCATCACATTTAATAAACATTTGTTAAAAGGAAAAGAGAGAGTGGTACAGTGGATAGCAATCCACCTGCCAAAGCGGGGGGCATGGGTTTGATCTGTCAGGGAAGATTCCACATACTATGGAGCAACTAAGCCTGTGCACCACACCTATGGAGCCTGCATGCCACAGCTGCCAAGACCGCATGCCCTGGAGCCTGTGCTCCTCAGCAAGAGATGCCACTGCAACAAGAAGCCCATGCACCACAATGAAGAGTTGCCCCACCTCACTGCAACTAGAGGATCAGCCCACACACAGCAACAAAGACACAGCACAATCAAACATTAGAGAAAAAAAAAAAGAGAAGAAGGAAAGGAAAAGCAAGGAAGGAGGGAGGGAAGAAAATAAGACAGACAGACAGGTTTAATTCTCTTCCTATCTCATCAATAGTAAATCTCTAATCTCATAAAAATGGAAACACTCATAAAATGAAACTGCCACATTCCTCCATGATGAAGGGGGACTCACAACCTCCAACTATGGTCTTGTAGGTCCCAGATTCCACATGACTGATTCCAGGCCTGAAATGGTTTGCTTCACAGTCTGACTGAATGAATGCAATGCCCAAACCCTGGATTAGGAAACCCAAAATGTGGTTCAATGAAACTTAAAATGTGTTTTGCCCCCAGACCTTTTCCTTTTATCTTTCAAGACCCATGTAATTTAATGGAAATTGAAGAAGTGTGGGTCAGATTCCACTCCTTCCCCACATCTCGCCATCCAGTGTACCCATTAACTTCAAAGGAATTTAGCCTGGAAGGAAGCAAATGTGGGTGTAGAAAGGCTTAAGATGTTGTCGTTCTTCGAGGGCAGAGGGAGGGGGATTGGAAACATCCAAGTTCTTTAGCCACCAAAACCACAGCCTATGGGGCATTTCTTTTCATTGAATGTGTCATATGCAGAGAGGCTGTCTGAAGATCCACTTCACTTTCACATCTTCAAGTATGCTTCCTATGCCTCCCATGCCCTGAGGTTTCCAGTGTCCTAAACTGTCGCCACCCTTACACTGACTATTCCTAAACATGTCCATCTGACTGCCCTATCAACCGAACATATCAAAAAATCAAACCCATCATTTCTCCCTCCCTGCAACCAATATATACCAAACAAGGTTATCACTATCCTTCTTGTCATTAACCTATAATTCTCAGATCCATCCTTGACTCTTTTCCTATGCTTCACTTCCATTTCCAATCAATTCAGTAACTTTCTCCTTATTCTTTATTATCTCATTTTCTGTGTTCATTCTTACATGGTGCTGTTGCTGCAATTTTATCTCATGCTCTATTATCTCAAATATGAACTCTTAGAGTAACATAGTGTATAACATTTATTTAGACTAAGATTTTCCTCAAACTTAGAACTATTGACATTTTAGGCTGAATAATTGTGGAGGGGTAAGGGAGGGCTGCCCTGTGTCTTGTGAGATGTTTAACAATATCCCTAGTTTTTGTCCACTAGATACAAAAAACAATCCCCCACCACCACTACCACCCTGTAGTGACAATCAAAATTGTTTCCAGACACTGCCAAATATCCCGGGGGGGGAGGGATCACCCTTGATTGAAAGCCACTGCTTTAAATCAACAAGGTCAGCTTTTCACCATGCATGTCATCCTTCTTGAGATTTTTGGGCAAACTTGTGACCAGTCAAGATAATTTATCCTATCTTACTCTAGACTCTCTTTAATTGAGATCAGGGACTGCATATTTTTATTGCTGTACCTTCAATGCCTAGCATCTGGAAAGGCACTAAGAGACCCCTGGAAAGTATTTTTGAAAGAAAGAAATGAATGAATCCATCACTTCTTGCTCCATACTACCATTGTGTATTAAAGAATTCCACAGGGTGAGGCACTCAGTGTCTCCCTCAACTGTTCACGTGTATGGAACAAGACATCCTCTCTCACGAGGGCACAGCTCACATCTTAAACGCCTTAGAATTTTATATTTACCATAAAGTTCTAACTGATGGAAAAAGTATCTTGAGGAAGGTGTGATTTTTTTCCCATGGGCTGGTGGAGATCGTATGACTTCCTCACTGTGAATTCGATTCCGCCATTTAATCGTCCCTCCCAGAACCAACATAAAGTTCAGTTCTACACTGCTCTGCAGAGCTTTCTGAAATCTGGCCCCACCCATCATTTTATGTGTTTTACCTCTCTCTTTCTTGAAGCTTCAGTTTCACTTTGGGGACCCCCAAGCACACCTTGTTTTTCTCCTCTACCTTTCTTTTGACCCATTTATAACCACCTAGAATGCTTTATTCTTGGGCTTCCCTTGTGGCTCAGCTGGTAAAGAATCCACCTGCAATGTGGGAGACCTGGGTTTGATTTCTGGGTTGGGAAGATTCTCTGGTGAAGGGAAAGGCTACCCACTCCAGTATTCTGGCCTAGAGAATTCCATGGGCTGTATAGTTGATGGGGTTGCAAAGAGTTGGACACAACTGAGCAACTAACACTTAGAACACTTTTATCACCAACTGCTTGTATTTATTTGGTTACCTATAAAGACATAGGCAATCATTACATTTTAGGAGTTTTGTGGGACTCATGATTTATATATTTTTTATTTAATCATATGAGTAGGGTTATCTCCAATTTACAGATAAGTAAACCAAGTTTCAGAGATTTGCCCAAATGGGGCAGAAACAGGGCGCAATTTGAAGCCCTCAACAGCAGGTGTCCTTGGTAATTATTTCTATTTTCTTATCCTTCCAGTCTTTCTACTCAGTCTTATGAGAAAGAAAAAAAAATCTCTCTTAAACTCAGGTTCTTTGCAGAAATAAAACATGAGTGATTAACAGGAGCTCTGGGCAAGGACTGATATTCCTTGCCTCCTCCAACCACTGCTTGTTGGTCTTCTCAAGTGTTCTATGCAAGAAAGCAGAAAAGTTTGCCTTCTGAGTCAAGTTTTATACCATCTGAAAGCCAGCAGAATTTAAAGTATTAGAACTTAATATCCCAAACTAAAGAACAGTCTGAGTGGGCAGAGTCAGGGGCACAAGATGACCTTTCTTCCACACAAATACAGAAAACTATCAGTAGTAGGAGCTGACTTCCGAAGACCAGGAGAGTATTATGTACATGTCCATGAACAGCAGGTATTGAACAGGAGGAGACGGAAAAAGGAAGAGACGGAAGGAGAAAAACAAAGTAATGAGAGCCTAAGGAAAAAAGTTATATAGGCTAAAGTTGGGAAGATGTGACTTATAGAATGTAGAAGTCAAATGATCTAGGTTACTTCCGCCTTAGGCATCACTGTTCCCATTTCTAGCATTGGAACAAACAGTCATTCTTTAAAGGGCAGGCAGACTTTTAATATTATGTTCACAGAACTACACTCAGAGAAGTAAAACATTATTAGAGGAGATAGCTAGAGAAACCAGAGCTCATTTGAAGAGCTTGCTAAATTTTCAAATGAGGAAATTGAGGTCTGAGAAAAGAAAAATAACCCCAAGAGACATATGCAAAATGAATAGCAGGGACAGGAACCTATGCTCCTCGTACTTTGCACAATGTTCTTTCTTATATTCACCCAGATTCTTCTGCCATTTCATGACCCCACCATTCTGTAAATTGCCACTGGAGGTTTATCAGAGAAATTATACTGGCAATTGGGAACATGAAAGTTTGGCTACTCTCTCTAGAACATTTATTTTGCATGTGAGTCAGTGCAGAAAACAGTTTTCACTTCATTTATTCATGTACTAATTTTGAATTAAGCTGCACCACATAAATTCTCCTGAAAAATGATGCAATTAAGCCTGGACTATTTGAGAAGGACAACAACATGTGGCTATAATTATAATGGCAAAACATCTTGGTAACACACTGACTTATTAGCACGGTAATTGGTGTTGGTGCAATGCATACTGAATATTCCATAAAACAAATAATGCAAGTAAAATCCTGAAAAAGAGTCATAATTTTCAAGTGAACAATCTTTGGATATTTTGCCTGTGGCATCGACCATTTGGGCCAAATTGTTTCAGCCACTACATATAAGAAGGTCTGCCTCCCTTCTGAGTACAGATTATTGGAAAAATCTTCAACTCTTGGCAAAATACATAATTAGTGTATAAAATCTGGCAAATTAGAAAAAAGTTAACTCTGTTAGGGACCAATTACGTAAATACTAAAAAGTGAGTGAGCATTAGCTGCATAATCTTGGAGTCCAGAGTAGGTTGGGCCAACAACAGTCATTAAAAACCACAAAACTAAAACTCTCAGTGCCCTAATAGTACCTCCTAGAACTGGATGAAATCCTGAGACATTGTTTTTACTGATCTCCTAACTTCAGACAAAGGTTTTACAATTCTGTTTTATGAATGAATTAACTTGTTCCCAGAAAACCCCACTAAGAATTGCAGAGGATGAGGCCTTAAAATGGAGAGGTATCTTATTCCCATACAGAGTTCATCTTTATCCAGTATATTAATTTACCTTCAAACATCTAGAATCTTAGATTCATTTGTTTTATAATCTTACCAAGAGATAGAAATGTTTCATCCAAAATACTGATTAAGAGAAGTTCAAGGGTAGAATACTAGAAAACTTTCTCTGGACTGTCCTTGGATGGTTATCAATGTACTTGAAATGATAGGTAAGTCATACACATTCAATAGTAAGTAATGTACTGTGATAGTCCTACACAGGGCAAGAGTCATCTTTAAGTTGATTCAATAAGAGTCATCATGACCTGGCTGTCTTGGATGGCCCAACATGGCATGGCTTAGTTTCGTTGAATTAGACAAGGCTGCAGTCCATGTGATCAGACTGGCTAGTTGTCTGTGATTGCAGTCTCAGTCTATCTGCCCTCTGATCCCCTATCTCAGTGCCTACCATCCTACTTGGGTTTCTCTTACCTTGGACATGGAGTCTCTCTTCACGGCTGGTCCAGCAAAGCATAGCCACTGCTCCTTACTTCTGATGTGGGGCAGCTCCTCTGGGCCACTGCCCCTGCCCTCAGGTGTGGGGCAGCTCCTCTGGGAGTGGGAAAGACTAGAGATCTTTTCAAGAAAATTAGAGATACTAAGGGAACATTTCATGCAAAGATGGGCACAATAAAAGACAGAAATGGTAGAGACCTAACAGAAGCAGAAGATATTAGGAAGTGGTGGCAAGAAAACACCGAAGAACTATACAAAAAAGATCTTCATGACCAAGATAATCACGATGGTGTGAACACTCACCTAGAGCCAGACATCCTGGAATGTGAAGTCAGGTGGGCCTTAGGAAGCATCACTACGAACAAAGCTAGAGGAGGTGATGGAATTCCAGTAGAGCTGTTTCAAATCCTGAAAGATGATGCTGTGAAAGTGCTGCACTCAATATGCCAGCAAATTAGGAAAACTCAGCAGTGGCCACAGGACTGGAAAAGGTCAGTTTTCATTCCAATCCCAAAGAAAGGCAATGCCAAAGAATACTCAAACTACCGCACAATTGCACTCATCTCACATGCTAGTAAAGTGATGCTTAAAATTCTCCAAGCCAGGCTTCAGCAATGCGTGAACCATGAACTTTCAGATGTTCAAGCTGGTTTTAGAAAAGGCAGAGGAACCAGAGATCAAATTGCCAACATCCACTGGATCATGGAAAAAGCAAGAGAGTTCCAGAAAAACCTCTATTTCTGCTTTATTGACTATGCCAAAGCCTTTGACTGTGTGGATCACAATAAACTGTGAACAGTTCTTCAAGAGATGGGAATCCCTGACCACCTGACTTGCCTCTTGAGAAATCTGTATACAGGTCAGGAAGCAACAGTTTGAACTGGACACGAAACAACAGACTGGTTCCAAATAGGAAAAAAAGTGCATCAAGGCTATATATTGTCACCCTGCTTTTTTAACTTCTATGCAGAGTACATCATGAGAAACACTGGGCTGGAGGAAGCACAAGCTGGAATCAAGATTGCCGGGAGAAATATCAATCACCTCAGATATGCAGATGGCACCACCCTTATGGCAGAAAGTGAAGAAGAACTAAAGAGCCTCTTGAAGAAAGTAAAATAAGAGAGTGGAAAAGTTGGCCTAAAACTCAACATTCAGAAAACTAAGATCATGGCATCTGGTCCCATCACTTCATGGGAAATGGATGGGGAAACAGTAGAAGCAATGGCTGACTTTATTTTTCTGGGCTCCAAAATCACTGTGGATGGTGACTACAGCCATGAAATTCTGACCAACCTAGACAGCATATTAAAATCAGAGACAGTACTTTGCCCACAAAGGTCCATCTTGTGAAAGCTATGGTTTTTCCTGTGGTCATGTATGTATGTGATAGTTGGACTGTGAAGAAGGCTGAGCACCAAAGAACATGCTTTTGAACTGTGGTGCTGGAGAAGACTCTTGAGAGTCCCCTGGACTGCAAGGAGATCCAATGAAGATCAGTCCTGGATGTTTTTTGGAAGGACTGATGTTGAAGCTGAAACTCCAATACTTTGGTCACCTGATGTGAAGAGCCAACTCAATGGGAAAAACCCTGATGCTGGGAAAGATTGAGGGCAGGAGGAAAAGGGGACGACAGGATGAGATGGTTGGATGGCATCACTGACTCGATCGACATGGGTTTGGGTGAACTGCGGGAGTTGGTGATGGACAAGGAGGCCTGGGGTGTTGCAGTTCACGGAGTCACAAAGTCTCAGACATGACTGAGCGACAGAACTGAACTGAACTGAACTGAACTGAGAGTCAGTGTCATATGGTCAGTTAAGTGTAAAAGCTCAGCTTTGTCTCCTTTCATTGTGATCTCCATGGAAATCAAGAATCTGAGAAGAATCCTAAAGTCACAAGAATAGTCCCACCATGATCTCAGATACGAGAATTTTTGTGACACTGTCCTAGCTAGTGTCATAGGCAATAGAAAGCAATGTTGGGAGGGTGTTAGAAAGGGTTAGGCAGTGTGTGACAATTCTTTAAGTGGCCTGGAGATCATATCAGGGTCTGAGGCCTTGGCTGGAGGTAGAAATATCCCCTTAAGTATAATGGGACCAGAAAGGAGTACATCCCAGAGAAGATCAATTGTTTGCCAAAGGTCACACAGATAGAAATTAGTTAAACCAAGATTTAAACTTATACAGTTAGCCATAGAGGTCCTACATTATAGGTTCTTGTATGCACTGTTTACACTACAACCATCTCTTAAAATGAGTAAGATAATTTGTAGTTCTAATCTGCTGATGAGAGGGAGCCTGCTATAACATGGTCAGTTTTGGTTAAGGATAATACAGATAACAGAGGGGCTTACTCCATGATTGAATTCATTGGTCCATAGTTGTAAGGAGCTGGGGACAATAGAAAGCTGACAAAAAGATTCACTTGATGTGTGACTAATAAAGTCAAGAGTAGCCACCCTTCCTGTCTCCATCACACCATGTGGATCTCATGAAGATCTTGTTGATATCCAAGCGTACTTTTCTACGTCTTGTGGTCTGGCATGTTACTAGTACCCAAAGCAAACACAGAGTCATAAGTTTAAAATTCTATCTTTATATCACATGCTTTTGGTGACTCCTTGGGAACTTCATTCTCCCTTCTCTGAGCCTCAGTTTCCTCCACTAGAAAATGGCGATGAAAAGAACTGATGTGAATATATCTACTGTTAAATGTGAAACCATTTGTAAAGCATGATGAGGATCAGATTGCTGACTAGGTCACTTTTCAGTTTGAGACCCAGGGCAGAGATTCAACTTCTCTCTCCTTAGTTTCTACTTTCATAGAATGAAAATCATAATGGAAGCTACTTCTTGAAGTTACTATAAAGTTAAACACATCGATACATGTGAATCCTCACAATGCTCTACAATATATGCCTAGCAACTGTTGTAAACATAATTATTATTATTTTTAGCAGAATATAATATAAATAATTATATTTGTTATTATTTTTAGCAGAATGCTTGCTTGATTCCCTTTCTCTTTCTCCCACTTTTATTCATTAAGCAAAAATGTAAAGTTAGTGTTTAGAATTTGACATGCTAAGTTCTTATAAAACTTCTAGATAGAGAAAGTTGGTTTTCTTTGGGTCTGTTCTGCATCACTTTCTATATGTGCATTCCAAGATATCCAGGAACACATACTGTGGTTTAATTTATTATTTTAAAAGAGAAAAAAAAAGTTATTTGGAGGTAGCTGTGTATTTGGAATCCAAACTCCAGTTCTGATGCTAGGTTGTGTTACAACCTAGAGCAATTCTCTTACTTGTTCTGACCCGTCTTGGGGAAAATGCTATGTATATTTTACATTGCTCCATAATCACATTGGAACAGTCTTTTAAATAAATGATAACCAAGTCTGAATCTTAGTGCAGCCACATACTAACTGTGTGATCATGGTAGTCAGCCCTTCTAATTCTCATTTTCCAATCTACAAATCCTTGAGAATACTGTCTACTTCCAGAGGAGTATAGGAGGGTTAAGTGATCTCAGGTAATAGGATGTGCTCAGATGTACTTGGCTCATGGGAGGAACCCTCAAGTTAAAAATGTACATCTAAGTGCATATCATTTACCAAAGTAATACTTCATATCTTAACACTAAGTACCCCTTGGTCTCACTTTAAAACTTTGGGCATATGTTGTTGGGGGCAGAGTGAAAATGCAGTTGTGCTCTAGGCCTTGGTGCACCTTTTCAATATGTTTCTGGGTCATTTGTTCTATTAGCAATAAGCTTGTTCAGTAAAATATCTTCTAGCCAGTTTCTGGATAGAGTTGATGCAAGATAATAGGAAATCAAAATAGGAAATCCTTTGTGAAGACCTCGCTAAATGTATTATCATAATTATACTTCTTCGAACCACTTACTGAGACTTTTATTTTTCTTCTACATCTCAGAGTAGATTTATCTGTTTGTAGGCTGTTTAACTCTCAGAGTAACATAGGCTGAATCTTTTTATTTTTGTATCCCAGATATCTATAATAAGTCCAGTGCCTAATACAGAGTGGGTGCTTAAAATAAATATTTAGTAAATTAATTAATATAAAAATCCTTCCCTCCTTCCAGTTCCTCCTCCACTGTTAGACAAATAGGTACCCTTGATGTTACACAGACTCACTACAAGGCTATAGCTGTTATGATTTAGTTCGGGAATTATTGGAAGACAACATTTTATAACTCTTGCCATAATTAATATGACAAGAAATAATAATTGACTTAGTAATGTAATCAAGTCAGAATGTATTTGATTTGATCTGTCAAGTTGTTATTCATATTTCTAATTCTCCTAGTCAGAGCTTTCAACACCTAATTATCTCTGAAAGCAATGAAGACAAGCATATTCCTTGAAAGACTTGGTGGGAAGAAATGAAGCCGTATTGGTGCTGAGTCCATCATCCATTCTATAAAGCTGGAAAGGGTAGGGAGATGTGCCTTTTGCCCAACCAAATGGGAAAATGCACACGCCCTTTATAGGCATATGTTCTACCCACTTGTGCGGTGGTTATCAGTGTAAGTAAGCATAAAAAGCCATTCTCAACGTATTACACACAATGTCCACACAGATGGAAAGAGTTGCCAGCTGCTTTGGGTAGAACTGATGCAAAATAACAGGAAATACAAATAAGAAAGCTAAAAGTGCAAAGCGACCTCCCATGAGACCTGAGATATTCACATATATTACTTCATGCTTAGTCACTCAATCTTGTCTGACTCTTTGTGACTCCATGAACAGTAGCCCATCAGGCTCCTTTGTCCCTCCAGGCAAGAATATTAGAAAGTTAAACCAAGATAACACATTCCCTCTTAGGACTAAGTTTCCAAGACATTCTTCTGACTGGAGAATCATATTCTATTGCCTGACTGAACATTTACATTTGTATAGATACCTTGAACCTACCTGCTTTAGTCTGTTGGCTAAATGTTCTTTTTGACTGAAGAATTTTTAGAACTGAAAGTTTGTATTTATGGAGATCCCCCTCCAAACAAAGGGATAATGTACTATAATAACATCAGCATAAGCATTCATGCAACTTATTCATTCAAGAAATATTAAAAATCTGAACATGTGTAGTATACTGAAGATAACATAGATTAAAAATACAATCATTCCTGGTAAGAGATCAGAGACTAAGAATTTTGGCAGAGCTAGTAATTGCCCTGGTAGGAATATGTGCAGGGAACATTTGAGAAAAAAATGTTCAGGGAAAGCTTCCTAAAGTGATGGTTAAACTAACTCTTAAAGGAAAAGTTGGACTTCTCCAGGAAGACAAGCAAATTGAGCATCACAGTAGAAGGTATAGTATGTCCAAAGACACAGAGGTATGAAGGTATACAGAAAAGCTGGCTCATAGGGTAAAACCAGACAGATGATGATTAACTAGAGAAGACTGCTTAGAATTGTATCACGAGAAATTTGTTTTGCTAGAACCAAAGACTCTGAACATTTCAAGTTTTCTCCTATCCTTGAAAAACATTTCTGACTAGATACTTGAAACCTGTTACAATATTTTGCATATACTATAGCTGAAGTTTCTAAGCATGCTTGAACATAAGGATAAAATCTTTTCCATGTTATTAAATTCTAATACCATGTTATTATTTGCTTAAATGATCTTAGGATTACTTAAAATAGTTACATGTTATTGTATGTAAATTATATCTCAATGAAGTTGACTGAAAAAAAAATACATAGTCTGAATTATGTGATGTAATCGGAGATAATTGGCTCATCAAAAAATGAATAACTGAATGAAAAAGAAATCCATTAGTCTATAGTGACATTAAGATATATAAATAGTACATTGTACATAAAGAGTTTAAATGAAATAAGAGGGCTTCCCTGGTGGCTCAAATGATAAAGAATGCACCTGCAATGAAGGAAATCTGGGTTCAGTCCTTGTATTGGGAAGATTCCCTGGAAAGGGGAATGGTAACCCACTTCAGTATTCTTGCCTGAAGAATTCATGGACAGAGGAGCCTAGCTGGCTACATACAGTTCATGTGATCACAAAGAGTCAGATATGACTGAGTAACTAACATACACAACACAAAAACATGTAAATCCTCTAGGATAGTTCTTATCTACACTGTAACTGTTATGATACATGATAGCTAAATGAGGAATAGGTTAATAAATTGAGGATTTCATTAGTGTTCTCCTAAAGTTAATGAAAAATAAAATCAATTTATCAACTTTTTAAACACATTCCTCCCTCTCCAACTTCAGTTTTCTTCTCTTGCAAGTGAACTGGAGCAAAGCATACCTCCCCTTTCTTTATCCTCTGGCTAATCTGATTTTTATATTGAAAGAGGCTGGGGTACATCATCAGTTTCACCTTTTGTGATGATCTTTAGAGTTTTCACTGAATACTTCTTGTTCTCCTTCCAAGCACTTCCCTACCTCCTGGAAGTTACAGGTTGCTTCCTTTCTCCAGGCAATGGGAGCAGTGATGTGTGTCATTTGTGGACAGACCCTTTTAAATCCAGTGTTATAGTTCATCACATCTCCTTTGCCTGTGGTAATGAATGTGGCAGTTTATGTCAAGACAGGTTCCTAAATGATTACGAGGAGCCAGGTTTGCTGTCAACCTCTATACCTTGAGTATGAATAAGCATTTTGTTTTAATGCACTGAGATTTGAGAATTATTTCTTATTGCACATAACCTATTCTACCCTGGTTGACACTCCTGTTAACATGCAAAGGATCAAGCACATAGCAAGTGATCAAAGTCTTATAAGTTGAACTAAATTTTCTTGCAAAGACCTAGCCTCACCAGGAAAACCTCAGGCTGAATATTCCTGTATTTGAGTTGAAGCAAATTTGTCTCCCCTCCAATTGCTTCTTGTGATGTATTAGACAAATGCTTCTAATTTTTTATCTCTATTTTCTCTGCCTTCCTTGGAAAATGAGGGAAATATTTCCCTCCCTAATTTTGTACATCCTATTACAAAAAGTAGTTTGCCTAGTGACACACTGGGCAGCAGAGACTACAAGGAGAAGACCTCTCATTGAAGAAGAGCTTTGGTCCTGTCTTCCAAGAAAAGCCCTCTAGGAATCAGAATCAAAAGTTGGAACTTAGAATTTATTCTTAACAATGAAGGAAAGTGACATTTCCTACTATTAAATGGCAGAAGCAGTTGCTACTTATGCAAAGGGCTTTGCATGAGTAACAGTTTCTCTACAAAAATATTGCCCATTAAAATTATCACAAGCAATGCCAGCATGGCATAGATATTGCCATCACTTGCCGCTAGACATGGTAATGAGTATAGGTGGTTGTCGTTAAGTCTTAACATCACACTCCCCCTGCTTCACTCCTGGCGTAGCCCACCCCACAGATGCTCCAGGCAGAGGAGAAGGGAGTCCCTGTGCTCCTTTCCTCCTTAGTTCCGTGCTTACTAACTGCCGGATTTCTAGCAGTGAAAGTCACGGCGGAGCTTTGCCTTCTATTGTCCTCCAGCTTCTCTACTCGCCAATACTGAGTCCAAATGAAGATCTGCTTTTCTCCATGATGCTGCCAGAAACTGACAAAAACTATCTTGCTGGGACATGGCCTACTTTTCTTCAGAATGGAAACCATAAAGGCAAGCATTCCTTCATTTCAGAAGCCTCTCTTTTCTTTTTTAACTTTTTATTTTATATTGGAGTATAGCTGATTAGCAATGTTGTGTTAGTTTCTATTGTACAAAAAATATATTCAATTATGCATATATATGTATCTATTCTTCCTTAAATCCTTTTCCTAGTTAGGTTGTTACACAGCATTAAGAATTCCTTGTTCTGTATAGTAGGTTGGTTATCCATTTTAAAAATAGCAGTGTGTACTTATCAGTCCCAGACTCACTAACTATAACTCCCTCCCTCTGTCCCCAACCTGGTAACCACAAGTTTATTCTCTAAAATGAACATATTTACAAAACAGAAACAGACTCACAACTTAGAGAGACTTCTCGTTCCTTGATGGCTGGCTGCCCCCTTTCCTCTTTTCCCCGCTTTTCTCTCTTTCTCTTCACAGAATCAAAACATCCAAACTCAAATATTCCATCCCATTATATCCCAACTCAGTATTCAGGTTCCAAGTTGATGGCATGCCCCAGATTTTATTTCTGACAATAGAGTCATTGCACCACATAGAAGCTGGTACAGCTTACTAAGGGACACTCAGTTCATGTTCTTCCAGTGAACAAATAATATAATCAAAAGATATGTCAAAAATGTAAAACACCCAAGAGCAGAAGCAATGACTTTTTTCCTTTATACTCCCAATGCTTAACATCCTACTTGCTATGTAATAGGACTTAAGAAACAGATGTATGGTTAACAGCATGGGGTTTGGAGTAATGTTCCTGATTCATCTTTCAGTTTTACTACTTAATACTGAAGTGTCACTGAAAAAAATTATTTAGCCTATTTAAGACTCAGTTTCCTCATTAGCAAAATAAGGCTGTTATGAGTTAAATAAGATAACTAACATATACCAAGTACTTAGCATAGAGTAAATTCTCAGTAAGACTGTTTCCCAGAGTTTTGCCTCTTTAGCTCAGTCTCCTAATCAGTATTGCCTAAGCTTCTAAAATGTCTCCTGTTTCAAAAGTTTATGTACCTGCACTGGCAATTTAGAATTAATGTGATCCAGGGTACCAGGTCCTTGATCATAAGGAGCTTCTATGGGACTTTCTTCTCCCTCAACCTGGTGAATTCATTTCAGAAATTATGTCTGTCATACAAAAGAAGGCCAACTATCCTGAGGTTTCTGTTTTAAAACTATAGCCTGGAGAATGGGAGGAAAGGGATCTGTGTCAGGAAAACATCACAGCTGATTGCCTCAAGGGTGCAGGTGGGTCAGCCATGTCTACAGAAGTGGTTTCATCTTTTACAAAGAAGAAAATAAAGTCACAGCATTTCACAGGAAGATTCAGAGTCATCATTAGTGGGATAAATAATCCATCACCAGTTCCCTAAACCAAATCACAACACTTTTGTTGTCTGCTCAAAGAGCAGAGAAGCTGTTCAACAACAACAAATCAGTGCTCTCCCCTAAAACCATCTTTCTCACCCTTGAACTTGCCTTTTCTGAAAAATGCAGATGTATCAAGGTACCAGTTGAGCCAGAGAACACAGCATAGATTTGTGTTTAAAAGACGTAAGGGAAAACAATCCAAAACAAAGTATTTAATACATTTTAAAGGATCGTTTGCCTTCCCTAGAGTCATCCAGCACCATTCCATCTCGGCTATGTTTTCCAAGTACGAAATTGTGTTTCTCAACGTGATGGAAGACTGATAGCCATGCAGCTTAGGGATGAGTGTAAGTATGAATGTGGTTTCTAATCTCCTGAAGCTCCAGCATCAGCTCTGTTATGGCCAAATGTGAAAAAGTCCCAGTGTTCAGGCACTGGGCCCAGCTTCTTGGAAGACCAGTTAAAATAGTAAGTGTTCAGTGCATGCCAACATGAAAATCAAAGCCATACCTGGATGCAAAGCAGAGTTGGGATTGTTCCTTTGGAATTATTTTTTTATGTGTTTGAAACAGAAACTTTTCAGAAGGCTGGAATGGTTCCTCTAAGTCAGTTGACCTCTTAAACACTAATTCCCTTTTCCCCCTTAGAGAAAAAAGGTGGGAAGGAAGAGACAGAAAGACATTGAAAATCAGAGGAGGCTTAATGAGAAACTGTTCCAGAGCAGTCTTTGTAGTAAAAAAAAGAGCTGTACTTTGCTAGAAATCTGTCTAGCCTGCTAACTCTCCCCACTAGGCTACCCTTCATCACAGATGTTCCTGATTTTGCTAGATAGCAATTCCCTACATCCCAAACAGATTCCAAGTGAGAAAATAGGAAGAGTAATTGGTTGCTATTAGATACGCATTCTGAAGTAGAAAGAAATGTGGGCAGTGAGGAATTTCTGGCCTGGATTAGAGGTTCCATGGTAATTAAACAATAATGACAAAGAAGATTTCAATAACATATTTGGAACCCAAAGAGTAAGTTAGAAACTCAAATGGGTAATGTGCCTCTTTCAAGCTATCTCAGGAAAATATTCTATGCTCTCTATTAAAGGGTTCTCCTTTCCTTGGATAGATGATCATTACTGAATGTTATGGATATACTTTCAATTACACAAACATCTGTTGAGTGAATCCTATGTGTTAGGCCCTGAACCATATATGAGATGCATTGACTTGACTGACACCCCTTGCCTGGCCTTGTTGCATTCAATATATTCCAATTTCTTGTTATATTTTTGGGAGGTGTTATGAACTTTTTAAAATAGAAAACCTCGCAAGAAATACTTCTTCCAGATAGAGTTTATTGCCTTTAAAGACTTCCTTGGATCCTTCTGAATCCTCTGGATTAACTTGTAACATGAAGGTTAGTTAGACTACCATCATCATGGTAATATTGGGTGGGAAATACAGAGCGTTCCTATATAGCTCTTCCTCCCACGTACCTGGTGCTTATTTTTAAATAAAAATCCTAGCTTTGCAGAGGTGTGACATCATTGGAAGGAATATAGTATGATCCCATGTTGAAACTCTGAACTATCCAGAGCTAGTAACATGATGTCTGAAAGATGTCGAATATCATTGAGCTTTTCTTGAAACTTTAAAAAAAAGAAAAGCTTCTTTGAGTTAGTTCCAGCACCCTGTGGTACCTCAGCCCACATTTTGGAAATGCGGGCTTAATATATTTAATTCTAGGACTGGCATTCTAAACCTAGACATCCAGGAAGAAGACTAAAGCTAATGTGGATTCAAATGAGATGCAATGATTGGCATTGTGACACAGGCCATGTGACTCTTTAAGCCACAGTTCTCTATTTAAGAAGTGGAGAAATGTTTCCTATTTTATAAGGTTATAATGCTGATTAAGAGAGAATATTTGGAGCCCTGCTCCAAGGCTTGCTGTCTCTATTATTGGGTCCACCGTGACAGTGGGAAGGAAGGAATAGTTGATGACAAGTGAAATCTCCATAGAGACAAAAATCTATATGATCAAATCAGACTAGATGTGTTAGATTTAGATTAGTCCTGCAATAACAGTAACAACAAAATAAAACAAAAAGTATGTAGTGACTTGCTAATTATTTGAGTCAGTATAGTGTAGTATATATATTCTGACCACTTATATAAGTTAGAAACCTAGTTACGTATTGGAATTGTGCCTTATTTAATAAGCACCCCCGGCTCATGTCAAGCACTTAGCAAATGATCTGGCATGTAGTAAACATTCAATAAATGTATGCAGTCATTCGTATGTACTATATGCTCAACTGACCCTACATATCTCATTTTACTCTCATAACTACATTTTGTGATTTGTACTTTAAAGGAACAGCCCCCAACTTTTTGGCACCAGGGAATGGTTTCATGGAGGATAATTTTCCATGGATCAGGAATGGGTGGGTGGGGAGAGTTTGGGGATGATTCAAGCACTTTACATTTATTGTGCACTTTATTTCTATTATAATTACATCAGTACCCTCTCAAACCATCAGCCATCAGACCCCAGAGCTTGGGGACCCCTGCATTAAAGTTCTTGAAGCTGCTAACTGCCATGGATTAAGCCCCAAATCTGAGATTTCTATTATATTAGTCTAAATGAAATCAGAGCCTTTGATTTTTAATTATTACACATCCTGTAATATTTCTGAAACCAAGGGCAGAGATTCAAGTCTGAATTAAGTCACAAAAACATTTACATTTTACATTCCTGTTTTCATGCTCATGAGATAATGAAACAGGTAGACTTACTGAGGACAGTGGGAAGGATGAACTTAGTGACACCAACCACTCACTTTCACCTTCTGAAAGAGCTTACTCCGGTAGTCCAAGTAGTCCTACTCAGATCAGTGTAACTGCTGATGGTGCTGGAGTGCATCCAGAACCCTGGCTTAAACCCTAGTGTGTCCTTATCTTCTGCTATTTGTTCTTTTTTAAATTTTTTTTTATTATTTTTTAATGGTGAATTTTAATTTTATTATTATTATTTTTTACTTTACAATATTGTATTGGTTTTGCCATACATCAACATGAATCTGCCACGAGTGTACATGGGTTCCCAATCCTGAACCTCCCTGCCACCTCCCTCCCCATAGCATCCCTCTGGTCATACCAGTGCACCAGCCCCAAGCATCCTGTATCCTGCATCGAACCTAGACTGGCGATTAATTTCTTGTATGATATTATACATGTTTCAATGCCATTCTCCAAATCATCCCACCCTCTCCCTCTCCCACAGAGTCCAAAAGGCTGTTCTATACATCTGTGTCTCTTTTGCTGTCATGCATACAGGGTTATCATTACCATCTTTCTAAATTCCATATATATGTGTTAGTATACTGTATTGGTGTTTTTCTTTCTGGCTTACTTCACTCTATATAATAGGATCCAGTTTCATCCACCTCATTAGAACTGATTCAAATGTGTTCTTTTTAATGGCTGAGGAATACTCCATTGTGTAATATGTACCACAGCTTTCTTATCTATTCATCTGCTGATAGACATATAGGTTGCTACTTGTTCTTATAAGACAATTGGTGACATAATATTTTTTTAGATGGACCATTGATATCACCTAATTAGTGCTTTTGAACTATGATGTTGGAGAAGACTCTTGAGAGTCCCTTGGACTGCAGGAAGATCAAACCAGTCAATCTTAAAGCAAATCAATCTTGAATATTCATTGGAAGGACTGATGCTGAAGCTGAAGCTCCAGTACTTTGGCCACCTGATGCGAAGAGCCAACTCATTAGAAAAGATCCTGATGCTGAGAAAGATTGAAGGCAGGAGGAGAAGGGGACAACAGAGGATGAGATCGTTGGATGGCACCACCAAATCAATGGACAAGAGTTTGAGCAAGCTCCAGGAGATACTGAAGGACAGGGAAGCTTGGTATGCTTCTTCTATGGGGTATCAAAGAGTCTGACACAACTGGGTGACTGAAGTAAGTAAGTAAGTAATCAATATCACATGCATAATTTTAATGATTGGATTTAATTTACCAACCACTCAGATTACTTGAGAATATACTTAAGAAACTGAATACTCTACAACTCTCCCCTGCACCAGTTTCAGCACCCTGAAACAACTAATTTTAATAAGTTGGTGTGTTTTCCTCAACAATTTCTTCCATACTCATACAAACAGATACATAATCCTTAGTTATAGGTTTTTAGTTTAAAATAGGACCATTTTATTTTACTCTGTAACTTGATTTTTCTTTCAAAGCTATCATGAACATTCCTCTATATTCATTCAGAAAAGTTCAAAATATTCTCTTTTTTCCTTAACACTTATTGGTAGTTGATACTATATATTTATTTGCTTATGCTTTTATCTCCCCCACTAGGCTGTAAGATTCATGATATTGACATGTGTGTATTTCATTTATTTCTGAATTGTCAGTTTCTAGAATCATGCCTGATATATGATTGGTATTCAATTAATATTTGCTGATTGAGTTAATAAACCAATGAATGTGTATGTGCCTTTTCTTCTACATGGAAGACTCTATTGCCCCTGCAGGATTGATCATTTACTCTTCATGTGCATGAAGCAAAGAAATTTCTGTATAAATAAATCTCTCCTTCCTTTCTAGCAGTCTTCTGGAAATACACAATTGCTCCATCTTTGAGTCCACAGAGCTATTGATTCTATGGGTTTTTGAGCAGAACAAGTGAGAAAATGTATCCCTATGAGCCATCTTGGAGCATGGAATATGGAAAACATTCAATAAACTGGTAGTTACATTAGGTTATTTTTATTCTATATATTTATGAGATGGGTACTACTGCTATTTCAACTTTATAGTGGAAAAACTGAAAGCCAGAGAAACTAAGTAATTTACTTGAGGTTTGGTAAATGGCAGATGCAGGACTTAAGACTAGTTCTGTCTGATTCTAAAGTCCATACTCCTAACTAATGCATTTTCAATCTCTGCTGTCATTTTACAGTTTAAAAAAAATACTCTGTTGTGATTGAGAATACTCCTCAAAACCTATCTGTTGTCATCCTGGACACATGGAATGACTACATTCTCAGCCTCCCACCAAATCAGATGTGACCATGTGACCAAGTCTGGCTAATGGAATGTCACTTCAAGTGATCATCACCACTTACAGGCCTAGGAATAAAAACATGACCTTCTCTCTTGCCCCTGTGTCTTTAGACCAGATGCAAAGATTCAGCAGAAGACTCCAACACTTGAGATATCTAAGATGATGAAGCAACAAAATTGAGGGATTATAGATCCCTGAAACCCTGGAGGTTCTCACATGAAATGTCTGCATTAAACAGTTAACTTACCAAGAATTAAACTTCTATTGGTTAACCCATTAGCATTATGGGATTGTTGTTATTAGTTGCCTTCCTTAACTAGTCATTTTCAAAAAAGGTTCTACAAATGTGGCCCTGTTTTCCTCTCTAGTATCCTCTTTCACCTTACTCATTTATACCCCAAGGAGGGTAAATTATTTGCTGTTCCTCAAACAATTTACTCTTCTTCCCAATGGTTATAATCTCCATTTTTTCATGGCTAAATCTTCCTTATTCTCACAGATCAATTTATATGTTGCCTCTTCTATGAGGTCTTACATGACAACTTTGGGATAGTTGCTTTTTTCTCATCTTAACTTCCCCAGTCCCCAGAACTCCTTCTATTCAGGGTCCTATCCTCTCTCATTAGTATTCTGTTTATCATTTAACTGAACTAAAGAGCCAATAGCATATTACCTCTAAACAAAGTGCATGAATGATAATTGCATACCTGAATCCAAAGTGTTGACCTCTCAAGTCTACATCACCAACAATAGCAATAGCTAATATTTCTCAGTGCCTGTTAAACGCCATTAACTGTTCCAGTGCTTTACATGTATTTAACATTTAATATTCACAACTCTATGAAATAATAATTAGTTCTGTCCTTATTTTATGCTTGAGACAAAGTGAGATTCATGGTGATGAAGTGATTGGCCAAGGTCATAGAGATTGGAAAACAACTATTCTTTCTCCCTACATGACTAGAAACCATCATATGCTTTCTGAAACTCACTGGAATTGTCAGTCCCTTGACAATTTGTCCATGGATTTAGGAGAATGAGCATTCTCTATTGGGTTCCCAAGTTTAAATGTTAATTCTAATTTCCCCTTGCAACTTTACTTGGTCCCTTCTAAACCCAAAGTTAGGTACATCTAAAACTGATCATAAATTCTATGAGAACAGAAACTACATTTATTTTCTTCACTGTTGTGTTCTGTCTAGCAAAACATTCAATTAATACTTGCTATTTGTTGTAAATGAGTTAATGAGAGTATGAATGCCACTAGCAGCAGAGACTTTCATGCACTTGGAGAAGGAAATGGCAACCCACTCCAGTGTTCTTGCCAGGAGAATTCCAGGGATTGGGGAGCCTTGTGGGCTGCCGTCTATGGGGTCACACAGAGTTGGACATGACTGATGCGACTTAGCAGCAGCAGCAGCAGAGAATGTCCTAGATTAGAGATTACATAATACAGAATGACAACTGAAACTGTCTCTTTCTAGTTTGTTACTCACTAGATGAAAAGAAGCTTGAAAAAATTAGATGAAAATCATTAGGAAAAAAATTACATATATTTGCAAGCTATGATGAATGGTATGGACTCTAGGTAATACTGGAAGAATAAATAACATTGTTATCTCTAAAATACATAAGCAGATTATGTGCAAGTGCATTTTGTGCAAGACAAGAGTTGGATTTCTAGATAAAGAAACAGTTTCAAGTTCTGATGAAAAATAGTTCAGTGTCATCGGGTCCCTGCAAGGCCACATGCCTGCAGCTATTGTGTTATTGAATGAGAAACATCTCTGTAAAGAATGTGGTCTCTTTATACTCTCCTGAATAGTCATTAAGTGGATGAATGAATGAATGAAGCAAGAGTGAAAGAATTGAGATTTTTCATCTTGGTGAGTAGAGTGAAATGTGAATTAAGTAGAGCCTTTTATTCAGTAAAATGTAAATATATCACATGTAATTTTTAGCTATCTTCCAGGGCATTTTAGACACCTCTAGAAATACACAGCTTGTGCTTCTTACCCCCAAAGCTAAATGGGCTTTGTTGAACAAAGCCTGATATCAAACTGATGAAGAGAACATCAAAGGGACTCCATGCCTGGAATCCTATAATTTTCAACCCTAGCCTCCCCATGACTTAATTTTTTTACCCAGATCCATATCTCTGTTTCATCATTGTCTGTATAACATCCTCTAGACATCTTATTAAATAATCTTCTAGCTTAGGGCTTAGTTACTGTATTTCATATAGATGACTATAATCCCAATCAAACTGATGTCAGTAGCAGAAGGTGTGCTGAGTTAGGAGTGAGCAGAAATCCTGGATTAGGAAGATGTGGATGAAATAACACTGGGAATCCCCAAAGCAGAATACTGCCAGAAAGAGTCCCTGGAACCATCTGGACCATGTGTAAAAGGAACAAAACCCTGGGATCTGTATTTTGTCTTCTGTGGGATCATGGCCTTCAGGACTAAAGCAGGGCCAGGGTGAAATGTACCATTCAAAAATTCAAAGCAGATGGCAGGTCAGGATGTTGAAACCCCATGCTTGCAAAGGCACAAGGCTTTGTTTTCTCCAGGCATTGGGCTCTGGGCATATGGCAACAAACTCTCTGCTGACAGTCTTCTGGTGGAGGAAGAGCTCCTAATGTATTACTTGTCCTGGCTCACATTGTTTTTAGGGCAAATCAACTTGAAAAGAACAAATCCTTATTGTTGGCACTTGGATGGCGTTAGAAAGGCATTATTGTTCAGTTCTTACTCAAAGTTCAGCTTTAGTTTAGGAGCTTCACCCGCAGAGGAAGCTAATCAGATTTTACTAGAGTAAAGCTATAAGGAATGATGAGCATTTTGGAAAGCAGTTCTTCAATATGCATGCATTATGATCCTTAAAAAGTTATGCCTTAGCTTAGGTTTTCCCCAAAGCAGAGCTTGATAAGAATTCAGGTGCAGAAAAGTGATTCCAAGGATAAAAATAAAAGAGTGCCCAGAGTGAGAGAAATAGGAAAAGCCAGGCTCTAGAAGCAGCAGCACGGTTAGTGGGAAATGGCATCAGTTCTGTTGGAAATTTCTGAAAAGCATACCAAATGCTACCCTAAATTGTCATTCAAAAGTCATGGGTACATTCATCATAATATCACCCTACAGCAAATTTGGTCAGTCAACAGTTGCCATGGGTCTTACTCTCTCCCCGACACTGCGGAGCTTCACATGTTCACAGGTAAAATGCAGTCACCTGTTACAGAAGGAAGAAAGGCAAAGGTGCGCGGTACCTTTAAGGGGAAATGTTGTCAGCAGAAAATGCGCTGGACCATCTCAGTCGCAGATATACTGAGAGATCTGGCAAAGAGTGTGTGAGGCAGGATCCTAAAGGAACTGAGTATAATCTTATTTCCAGTTAACACAGATTTGGGTCCATAGTATCTCTCCAAAGGATTTATGGCAAAATAGGAATAAAGATGATAAAGATGCTTGCCTTAATACTATGAATACTAGAAAACAATTTTATTAGACTTAGAAGCTAAACAGGAAAAGATTAAGTACATTAAATACATTTTACTATTATGCAAAAATTATGTTCCTACAGAGTTGATAAGAATATGGGAAGATGTTTCCAGCATAACATGAAGTTGTGAATAAAAAGACACTAAATTATAGACACAGAATGACCATATCATATCAAAGCAATCATGCATAGGAAAATTTCCCCTATATTTTCAAATATAAAAATATGAAAGTAGTTATAGTCAGGTCTTAGGACTATACATCCGAATTTTCTTCTATCTTTCTACAGGAGGATCAAAAAGAGATGGTCCAACAAGAAGGATTCAGTTCAGGTCAGTCGCTCAGTCGTGTCCGACTCTGTGATCCCATGAATCGAGCATGCCAGGCCTCCCTGTCCATCACCAACTCCCGGAGTTCACACAGACTTGAGTCCATCAAGTCAGCAATGCCATCCAGCATCTCATCCTCTGTCATCCCCTTCTCCTC